>NDXB01022574.1:43000-54020 GCA_002631895.1 Agapornis roseicollis
TTTTTTTTTTTTTTAAAAAAAAAAATCTTCTTTTTCCTGAAAATTCTGACTCAATTGTTAAACTTTAAAGACCAAATTTTGTTGGTATTTTAGGAAGAGAAGATGTTTGTAAAGCATGAAAACCAGATCCTGCTAGTACTTATGAGCAAAACTTGGTCAAAATCAACAGGATCGGGTCTCTGTTTGCAGGCCATAGTTTGAAGAAAAATTTTGGTTTAAGACTCCTAGGACCAAGCAAAAAAGGCTGTGACACGGGACGTTATGTCACTCTTATGAACTCACTCTTCCAGTTCAAATGTGTAAAATGCCCCTGATCCAGTGTGTTAACTTTTTAGTGGCAGGCTTTGTACAGGATCAGCTCCTGTCTGTCTGCATCACTCTTAATTTTATGCTGGACGAGTAGCATCTGTCTTTCTGCAGCCAGCATAAAACTGACCTAATCTATGCATCAGGTCCCCGGGTGAAATTGACAGAAAAACAATGGTGTGGCTGCATCCGAGCTGGATCAGTTGTGTCCTGCTGGCTAATCAGTGGTGCAGAGAACTTGCACTCTTACGGAAGTGTGGCCTTAGCTCAATGACCCCATCCCACTGCTGTTTCACACGCAGGTTTCGTTGCTCATTCCCATGTGCATTCACGGGGGACGGGGAAGGGAGCAGGCAGCTTTTCCTTCCCAGTTTCCCGAAATGGCAGGGGAATACTTGAGGCTATCCTCCTAGAGTTCACCGGCCTGCATCTCCCCTTCTATTTTTACCAGCGCCGCCGCTAGCGTGGCCACCGCTGCAACACGCTGAATAAAATCGAGAGGCGCTAAAACCGCAGCGGGGCTACCAGCCCGGCTCCGCTACCCGGGGCTCAGGACATGACACCCCGGTGAGAGGCTCGCCGCCTGCACCCACTTCTCCGGGTGCCTCTGCCAGCACCCCCGTGCTGTTTTCCCGCTCTCCTGGTGGGAAATGCCAATCTAAGGACGCTGTCGTCTTAAAGAGCGCAGGGGAGGGAGGAACTGTGTGGAAGGGAGGCGGAGGTGCCGGCTCCCTGGGAGGAGGCGGGCGCCAGCACCAGCATCTCCCCGCTAGCCGCCGCACGAAGGCGCGCTCCCGGCCGCCGCACTCGCCGCCCCGGCCTCCAGCGCGCCGCCGCCTCCCAGGGCAGCGGGGGCTCTCCCGCCCGGCCGGGCCAGGCATCCCCGGGGCTGCCGTAGGGCCGGGGGGAGGCGAGTGCGGCCTCGCCGCCTCCGGGGCGGCGGAGGGTGGGAGCGCGGCTGCAGCGGGGCGGCCCTTCTTCGCGTTCGGCGGCGGCTGCCGCAGGCGGCCCGGCCCCCATCTCCATCCTCATCTCCTCCATCTCCAGGCCGGCGGTGCCGGTGCCGCACCTCGGCCGCGCCCGCCCTCCGGCTGCCTTCGGCGGCGCGGCAGTGCCGGCGGGGCTATGGCTGCGGAGGAGGTGCTGCAGGGTGCGGACCATTACAAGAGCGAGATCGAGCGGCTGACCCGGGAACTCTCCGAGACGACCCATGAGAAGATCCAGGCGGCGGAGTATGGGCTGGTGGTGCTGGAGGAGAAGCTCACCCTCAAGCAGCAGTACGACGAGCTCGAGGCGGAGTATGACGGCCTGAAGCAGGAGCTGGAACAGCTGAAGGAGGTGAGAGAACCTGGGTTTCTGTATCTCCCCGCCTGCCCCAAGCTTTGCCACCGAGTGCGGGGAGGTGCGGGGAGCGCCCCATGCGTGTCCGTGCCCGCAGCCCCATGAAGGTGGGCGATCAACAGCGCCCGGGCCCTGGAGAGGCTGTGGGATGCGTGGGGTTGGGGAGGAACGTGTTCCCGGGCTGGGGATCAGCAGGGACCGTAAGGACGGGTTACACAAGACTGCAACCCCTTGCCCTGGGAAATTTCCTAGGGAGCCGTCCCAACTTCTGGTGACAGGGGTTTGCAGCGGAGGAGGGGGCCTGCAGTCATGCCTGCATCGTCCAAGGCTTTTCTGGTTAGGAAGAGGAAATTAAGCAGCCCGTAGGATGAGAGCTGAGCAAACCTAGAATATAAGGAGTCGGGCTGTATGTAAACAGTTGTCTGCAGTGTGTAGGGAGAGAGACAATTCATTCTGAAGTTATTTATAGACCTGCTTTATTCTGCCAGTGAGGGGAATTGCTGCCATTGAGAGAAGGGGAAGTAGCCATACAATAGTCCCGAGGTCACCCCCCATCAGTGGATATTAAACTTCTGCGTCATGCTGAAAGGGTAAAATATTTGATTGGAGACGAGTTTCTCGTTTATCTGTCAAATATGTTTTTGTAACAGGCAGCATACAGAGTAGGTGAGTGCTACACCGTACCTTTCAGCTTCACTAAACAAGACTCTGAAAAATCATCACTGTTCCTGTGTTCATCACTGAGGGAAGTAACTTAAGAGCACTAAATTTTATGGCGTTTTAATACTCTCTTCGAATATAACCAATTGCATACTTTGTACAGAGAAGATTAGGTATTGAACATATATTATCCCAAATTTAAAAGGTATCTTTTTGTTCTACAAAAATACATTCCTGTCTATAAAGTGCAGAAATTCTGCTCACTTAGAAATCACGAACATACTACATACTGAGGGAAGCCACTTAGTAAACCTAGATTATATGTGAATATATTCTTTAGAATACTAACCAATGCACTTTGAGAAATACTTTTAATAAAACAAAGGTTTCATTTTACTTGCAGGTCAGTGAGTTATGCCACAGACTTGGCTCAGTGTCCAGAAGAGTTGAAAAAAAAAAAATCTTATGTTCAATATGAAGAATAAAGCTGTTTTTCAGAGAAAACCCTATTGATCTCCTTAAACTTGATCTCTGCCTCCCCATCCCCCCAAGACTATGTGGTAGGCTCGGGACTTTGAGACCAGTAATAACAGGTTGAGGGATAGAGATAGGTAACTTGTGCTGGCAGGAAGGCAGTGCTATTTGAAATGACCTGGCAGTAATAAAGGAACAGAATTAAGGGGAAACATGCAATGGCTGTTTCCTCATCACATAATGTACAAAAGCTGACTTCTGAAGATCAGAAACCAGGATGACACATGAGTGCAAATGGCCCCAGGTAGAAGGGATACAGCAAGGGATTGACATTATTAAACTTAGAGGGATTAGTCAACATGATTAACTGAAATCAAAGATGGGCACAAATTCTCTTTCTGTTTACCTCCCGTGGAAGTCAATGGGATTGCATGGTCTGCAGCCCAGAATGTCTCCTGTGGGGTGTGCCAACCACAGCATGGACACTGAGGATATCCATGGAGAGAGGAAGAAGAGAAATCCTGTAGCTTGCCTGATGCCAAGCAAGAGTGAAGCCTTTCCAGTTTCCAACCCAGGCCTGGGGCTCTCAGTTCCGGTGCTTTCTTAGCTGCAGGTAGAATGCTTCCATCCCCCACCTAGCTGCAAGAGAGTTTTTCCTTGCTTCTAACCTCTGTAGGAGAAACCACATTGATTCTTACTGCATATGCAGCCCTTCAAAGAAGAATTTGCTCGTATCCCTTCCAGTTGATATAGTCTTCTATCTTCCCTGTTACCTGTTTGCATTATGAGTGTTCCCTGAGTACAGATCAGACTCACTGTGAGACTCTGACTGTTGCCTCTGACAACACTAGCAAGGCAGAATTCGGGTGGTTTGGGCAACCAGTGTTGTGGAGATTTGAGGGTGTAGCTTTTGGGGCTATAGAGTTCTGTCTGAAACCACACCAAGTGGCAGAAGTCCAAAGACAGCTTCTTTTTATGAAGGCTCTGTCCAGGATGCATGGAGTAGTGTCTGTGTACAGACCATGAGGACCTGCAGACAATGTGCTGGGCAATGGCCTGGGTGAGGTATGCATGGTGGGACATCAAAACACCCTGGCTGATTAATGGCAGCCAGTAAGGCTCCCAGTATGTCAGTGGGGATGCATGCTTCTGCTCTAATCTCACTTCATCTGCAGCCTCTCTGAAGTCATACAGAGGTATAGAAATTAGACCTCAGGTTTGTGCTGAAACGAATAGTTTATCCATTCATGAGGAATAGTAGGTACAAGGGTGTGGGCAGGATTATGCTTAGAACTATTATGACTCCTGCAGACTTTGAGCAGATTCGACTACTGGGATAGAATTCTGTTGAGACAAGTCTTCATTTTTTAGTCTTTTCATTCTTAAATTCTTGTGTTCTCATGTTAGGAGCTCATTATATTTATTGTTCAAACAGAGCTGCCCATCTTTAACTACTCAGTCATGCCTTAACAGTCGAGGATTTGAAGTCTTCTTCCCATGCTCCTTGGCAGTTCAAAACTCCAGTGAACTTCAGCAGGGCCTTTTTCATGTAGATTGCAATAGAGAGCCTTGGCTATACAATAATTTCCATTGCTGGATAGTGTAATGGGAAAGTAAGGCCAACATAGGATGCTGAAGTAAAAGCAAATTGCAATACATGACATTAAATATTAATAATTGTATACAGGATATATGCTATCCACCTTGCAATATGAAGTGTTTTAGTGATCTTCAATGTTTCTTGTGCTGTATTCAGAGGTCTGCTTTAGCCTACGACTTTGATGTTTTGGGCCATGAGGTTGATTTACATTACAAAAAGAAGTTCCAATCAGTGACATAAGAAGGTCTATTTCTTCCAAATTAGAGCAGTTATTACACATGTAAGCTGTCCAGGAAAGATGCAATACATCTTTCAGCTACCAACCTTATGTCTTCAAAAATGAACTGAGTGATAGGAATGTGACGAGGTAAATTCTGTTGTGTTGACTTTAACAGCACTCAGTGGTATGAGATGGAGTGCTTGTGGTCCTGATGCTAAGCAAGTTTGTAGTGTTACAAAACATTGTTATTTTAAAAGATTTATTAATATTCCTTTTTTCTGTTTAATTATTTTCAGCCTGTAAGAGATGTGTCTATGTTTTGTTTAATTATGTCTCAAAGTAGTGGAATTTTGGGCTGTTAGGAAAAACAGTGTAGTTTTGGGGCCCGTGTTCAGAAAGTTATTTTAGCAGATACTCCTTTTAACCTGCAGTTCATAAGAACACAGAAAATAAGACTCACTGCTACTAGTCATAGGACTGAAGGCTGGCTATTTTCACTGTCTTGCCAAGTTGGGAGTTTAGTTACCAGCATATTTTATGAAAAACGTTTTGCAATGATTTTAGTATCTGGTCTTCCATGGTCACATTGCATTTGCTGTAAGGATAATGTTTGTTGTTTTCATTCTTTTAATGAAGTGTGAAATGGCTTCATATTGATCTTGCCTGGGCTGTCTGTTGTAGCTGTCCCTGCTTTAGCAGGGGGATGGACAAAATGATCTCAGGAGGTCTCTTCCAGCCTCAGCCATTCTGTGACTAATTCCTGTGCACTGATGGCCTGTAATATTTTTAAAGTGGAGTAATATCAGTCACATCTAGTCATGATAAAATGGGAATGGAAGGCAGCTTAGGTAGTCAACTCCACCAGACATCTGGGCCTGGGAAATCCTAAGCAGATAGTTCTCTTTCAGAATCAAACCATGAATATTAGCAGTCAAGTAGATCTTCAAGTCCCTGTCTTTGACTCCCTCTCTAACTGACTAATGTCAGCAATATCCCACTTGGCTTCTTGGCTTTTATGTATTTCATTCTATGGAGACAACCTGTTCTCCTGAAATGCACATTGAAATTGCTGTCTATCCAATTTCCAGGTTGAAGATGCAATTAGGTGCTTGCTATAGTTTGAACACAGTTATCTTTGGTAAATTGTTGGAAGCCAGGGTATTGGTAAGCAGCCCAGTCCTTGGCAGGTCAAAATTTCCTGTATTCTTTATCTCACAAAGATGTTGTATCAATGATTATGAAGTACTTAGTTTATTAATAGGGCTTTCACAGACATGGAGCTGAAGGTCTCTCTGGCAGCTTCTTTTATGTTCTGCTCTTCTCTGCACTACTTTAGTACAGGTGACTCAAGCTCAATCTCCCCACTCTTCTGCCATGTTGCTCTCCCCCCCAGGTTCCCCACTGTTCTCCAAAGCCTCTTGCACATCTGCTGCTGGAGTCACCTCTGCCTCTCCCATCTTTGACATGTACAGTTGGCGGGACTTCTCTGGATGCAAAAAAGAAAGAAAAGGGGGAGACTCCCTATCCCAGTACAGCCTTGCCAAATGGGAATTGCTCTACAAACCTGTCTGCATCACAGAATGCTTAGGAAAGCTCATGAATCCCAATGAGATGTTTTGAATTTTCACCAAAGCTCAATGTGTCCCAAATAAATAACTTGTGAACTGCAAGCTGATGCCATCTCAGTATATCTTTACAACTCCCTTCGAGTGACAGTGTCTGTGGGCTTGTGCCAGATGAGGCTGAACATTTTCAGATTGACCTGATCTCAACAATTTGTCCATGGTGTCTGTTCATGTTGTGTCACTCAGAAAGGCCCTGCTGCCTAGCACCCAGCTCAAAGATGAGGAAAGGGCAAGTGTGAGTGAGTTGCAGACCTGGAGAGACAGTACTCAGCTGCTCTTTGCAGCATTGTCTTCTCCAGAGCCCATCCAACACTACCTCTGTCTCTATAATTTATACACTTCTAATGGAAGAGAAGCTTATTTTGGGGGGTGCTCTTATCAGGACTGCCTTGACAAAAGCAAGCAGCATCTTGCAAAGCTTTCCTTTAATTATTACAGGCTGGGGACTGGCTGACTGGGGATCAGGTCTGTGGCAATAGACCTGGGGATCCTGGAGGGATAGCAAGCTAAGCATGGGCCAGCAGTGTGCCCTGACACTGAGAAGGTTAACAGCATCCTGTTTTTAGTAGAAGCAAAGCTTGTAGATTAATAGAAATTATTATAACTTTCAAATTGATAATTGTTAGACTCCATCTAGAAAATGGCATCCAGTTTTGGGCTCCCTAATGCAAGAAATACACAAGTAAACTGGACTGAGTTCAGCAAATGGACACCAAAATGGTCAAGAGCTGAAGCACCAGTGCTATGACCAGAGGCTAAGGGGGCTGAGCTTGTTCAGCCTAGGAAAAAAAAGCTGTGGGAGACCAAGCAGCAGCCTGCTCATACATACAAGGAGGTTATTGGCGCTTTACAGCCAGGACAGGTGCTTTACAGTGGTGAATGGTGGTAAGATGAGAGACAACTGACATAAATTGAAACTAGACTGGATTTCAGGTAGACCTGTTTCCCCCTGAGCACAAGCAGTGCCACAGGTTCCTAGAGAGGCTGTGGAGTCTCCTTCCATGGAAGGAGACATTTCAAGCCCCTGAGGAAGTGATCTGAGCTCAGAGCTGACTCTGCTGTAGGTAAGAGTTTGGACTGGAGAAGAAAGGAGGAAGACAGCAAGGGGCTTTGAACAATGCAAGGTCTCTGAGGGTGCCCACTGTGCCTAGTGAAATTTCAGTAGCAGCTTGCTGTGAGTTACCCAGTGCATAACAGCATGCTGCCTGGAAACAGTGACCATTAGCTGAGCCACAGCATCACTGCATGCTTGAATTCCATTTTTTCATCCTTGTCATTAAGCCTGCATTAACCTGAGGTTACTAAGGGTATAGTTTGATGTTCTCATCTCTCAGCAAGACAATTCTGCAACTCCCTTTGTCATTCTGCCTCTGTTCTGTCTCTCAGATGTGCGACTGTTCCTACTGTCACAGCAGGGTAGAAAACTGACCTTAGTTAAAAATAACTGAGGAGGGGGTGTATGCTATCCGTAATTCAGATTGAACCAGATCATGTAACCACATGTACCTGTATTGCCGAAAAGTCAACATGAGGGTAGGAATGGATAATGAGGAAAGAGGGGGATGGGATGAGCTGCTTAAACAAGTACCAATGTTAAGAGATGCTCATCAAATTACAGCAGGATTGCTTCCTCTAAGAGGAAATGAATCCTGTGCATTAGCCTACAGAAAACATAAGCAGCTGAAATCATCTTAGGGGAAATTAGAGCTATTGCTGGAGCTTTGGCAGCATGAAAGAAATATGTAGATGAACCTTCCAGTAATTGCATTGTATCCTTATGAGCCAGTACAGGTAAACATGTGATTTTCATCCTCCTACAGCAGCCAACCCTAAAACAATGATAGTCAGCTTTAAACACTGGGGGATCATGTACTCATAAAATAAATCTAAATAAAGTTCAGTTTGTTTTCTCCCAATAGATAAATTATTTCCTTATTTCACTCTTTCATCTAAGAAATCCCTCTCTAATCTGAGGGATTCTGATTGAATCAGTCATCTGAGTTGAATCCGTTAGAGCTAACTGGAAGTTGCAACTGGATTTTAAGTCATGAAAAACTTATTTTTCCATAGGCTTTCTAGAAAATACTGGATTAGTACCAATTTAAAATAACTGATTGAGGTGTTAATGTGTGAGACAGGCATTATTACTGTGAACTACTTCCCATCTAAGAGTCAAGAATGTAAAGTTAAGGTTCACTGAAAAAATTTTAATCTAAAGGTCCACATCTGTTTGGAATTAGGCCTTTTGGAATGGATTAAAAAATACTTTGCTATCATCTCTTCACCTTCCTTTAAGTGAAATATTTTTCCTTTCCTTCTGTATTGCATTGTGGATTTTCTCTTTTAGGGATGTGCGTGCAGTCTGTATGCACAACAGCAATCAGATGGAACACCTGGCTTTATTGAAACTGCAACTAGGGGCAAAACAATGGTGGAGAAAATAAAATTTGGCATAAAACAGTAATTTGTGAACATTCATCATGATATAATGAGGAGCATTCTCAAAGTCAGATGCACAGTGTAAACTTGCACCTGGGCAACTTTTGTATACCTTATGGAATTGGAGGAAAATACATGCAAGATCATACATTTTTCTGTCTGTATTGAGGGTTTCTAGAAAAAGAGCTTTCTTTTTGAACAACCTTTCAGTTTTTTAAATGAGCTCAAATATGTTTGTTCTCCAGCACCTCATTTGCTCCAATGTTTTTGCATTGGTGTTGCATTTAGCGTATGGACAATGGGAATAAAATGTGATTCGTCACTTGGTCCTGTATCCCTCATGGCTCTGCCACATTGAACGGGTTTGCTGCACAGTTGCCTTTGCTATGGATTTCATTTCCATATTTGGCTGGTACCTGAGGGAGTAATGTTTAATTCAATACAATTCTGTACTGTACATTTTTTTTCATTGGGGTGATTTTAATTTATAATGGCAGAGACTGAAAACCATGCATTCATTTCTGCTGAACTGTCTTACATTTGTGGCATGACTTTCATAGCCCTCTTCTTTCCTCATTTGCTTGTGAACTCAACAACACTCTATTTATGGGGAAAGCTATTTTCCTAATTTGGAGGAACAGATATGGCATGTAGGGACATGAATGTGCGCTTTGTCACTTTACCCACTTGCATCACTAACGGCAGATGATCATGAGGAGAAACCACCAATTTTTCATACTATACTGTGAAAGCATTCCATGAGTACAGACCAGCTACAGATGGAAGTAGCTAGGGCTAGTTAGAAGGTGAAAAATGCATCTCAGCAAGTGTAGGTGCCTAAAGATGAAGCAAGCAGGTAGAAATTAAGATAGGTTGAAGATTAGTATTTCAAAGGGGACTGTACTTCTCTGCATAGGGTAACCGTAAAAATAATTTTGGGATTATAATGTATGTGTTTCTCAATTTCTTTCACTATCAAAATTTAATTAACTTAATAGCTAAAAGAAAAGCAGGCCGCTGTCCTAAATCTATGGTTTTGGAACAGACCTGTGAAAAGTATTAACACCCAAAGGCTTTCACCAAGCCTGAAACTGGTCCACTCCCATTTTTTGCATCTCTTTTGTGGTTTCTTCTCCATCTGCAGCCCATCATTTTCTGCCTCATTCTTGTACAGCATTTGACTCCTCTCTGTGATTTATGTACTTTTAAGTCTTTTTTTTTTTTTCAGTCTTTGCCCTACATCTAAATTAGCGTTGATTTGCCACTCTGTAAGACATGGAGCTGAATTTTTTATATTAAAGACCTGTTTTGTCATTGTGTGAATGTAAGAAATCTGGCCATTTGTGGCACGCTGTGCTTCCTTACCATGCTCATATATTGCAATGACATGAGGAAATCCTAAAAATACTTACAAATGTTGTTTTAGCATAGGCTGAAAATGAAAGAGCAGAGGATTTGTCAGCTGTGCTTTGTAGCAGCCTAACTGTTAAAATAATCCTTGAAAAGATCACTTTTAAGGCAGCTTTGACATTGGGTTGGCTGTGGGTGTGCACAGGAATAAGATCCCTTTTCATAAGGTTTTGTAAAAAAAGTCAACTTTTTAAAAATTATTTTTATAGTATAATTTCTGGGGTTGTTTATTTATTTAACCTCAGACAGGAAAATTGATGCCCAGTGAGGTTAGATAATGCACTAAGCCATTATGATCAGTGCCAGGAGTGCAGCCCATTGCCCGTTACAGTCCTGCCATACTTTATCCATCGGTCTTGCTCCCCTGAATCACACTTAATTTGCCTCTACACTGTGCAGCTGTGTAAAGCTCAGATAGAAAGAGGGAAGAGGATCAGTGAGCCTCTAAGGATAACAATAAGAATTTGGGTCAGGCAAAGGGAACAGGTGGCTTGATGAAATAATTCATTTATAAAAGCTTGGCTGTTGGCCAAACATGAACACAGCATGATTTGGATTTAATCTTGCTTAGGACTGAAGTCTTGTCTACTCAGATCCACATGGCAGGATGCAGGATGCCAAAGTGCACTGAATCCTGGCCCCGTATTATCAGCAAGACAGAGCTCTCAACATTTTTGGGATCTGAGTCATAAGAGAACATTTGGTATGGGGAGACATGGAGAGTTCACAACTGGGTTAAACTATCTGTGTAGGCATAACCTCTAGTTTTCAATTTGATGGCTAGTCCAGGATACAACTGTTGCCCAACTTGAATCTGCTTCCTCTTATTAAGGATGTGGTCTTAATAGCTTGTAACTTGTACATTTCATAATATTAATAAAGACAAATTGGTTTGTTCCTTTTTCTTTTTTCTTTTTTTTTTTTTTTTTTTTTTTTTTTTTTTTT
>NDXB01022574.1:54153-65774 GCA_002631895.1 Agapornis roseicollis
TTTTTATGTGGGTAGGAGTTTTTCACAGAGATTTTACAAAGCATTAGAAGGTTGCATTGGTCTGAATAATTCCAGGTGTTTGCATAGCAATGGAAAACATGCAGAATTCATCCAAGTTTACTTGAGGGGAACATTTGCATTCAGTCCTTTGTTTCTGTGATAACTGCATGTGATTCCCACCTACAAACAGTTAGGAAAGGTTTCATTTAAGTACCTCATGTGCAGAATGCTATTTTTCAGGATCATTTATAGCAGGTATGACCTGAAGGCCAGTGTTGATGTCCTGGTAAGTGAAAGATAAAGCAGAGCAACCATTTAATTGTTGAGTCTGTGCCCATCACCTGCTGGTAAACAGCACTGTCATCAAGATGTAAGTGATAAAATCTGTTATGAATTGAAAATTCAGATTTCTTCCCACCAAAAAATGGAGAATTGGCATACCTGTAGTTACTGGATCCCGAACATGAGCTTATTCTTGCAGGCTGATGAATTTTCATAACTCTGCTGAGCTCCAGTAACTGATCACGTGCATGCATTTGGCTAGCCCCAGATATGTAAGGGCAAGGTAAAAAAACCCAACAAAACCAGAACAACAAACATAAAACCCAGCAGAAACCTGAAGGAGCGAGTATCTTCCATCTGCAGTGAGCTAAAAATGTGCACTAGATCAATTACTAACCCATAAAATCTCAGTCATAAATCTTGGTGACAAAATTTTTAAGTAAAATGTAAGGATATGGTAACAAGGACTTCTCTGTAAAAGAAAGTGTGTGGTATATATATATAAGAGAAACCGTAGTTAGATGGAATATAATTGTCTATGTATACCAGTATGGGAGATAGAGGCACATGACATCTGTTAGGAGTGCATTACTTTGGGCATTAGGTAATTCCATTTCTTGGGTATTAGGTAAATTGTTATTTTTTCTGCCAGCTAAGGGCTGATGGTTGCCATCTGATAATAACAAGATTTTCACTTAAGATGCTGTAATCTCAGCTGTATAAAAATAGTAGCAAATCAGAAACAACATAGTTGAGTGATAACATTTTTTCCATATGTGCTGAATTTTAAGTTACAGTGACACTATGTATGCTTAGATGTTTATTATTCCTAAAATACAATCCATATTAAAATGATATTTGGACCCTAAAGTCTGTATTTTAGTTATCATGGAAAATGTCTGGTTTGCTTTATTAAGCAGGCTGAGCAACCTTGTATTGAATCCAAGATGACTTCTTTTTGCGCACAAACTTTGACATTACAGATCACACTTGTCTGAGTGACTATATGTAGATTTTGGGATACACATTTAGGCTTCTGGCTTTAATAAATTTTACTGTAATCTATTTAATACTGTTACATGATTTGTGATTTCAAATGTTTTCTGCCTTCTTGCTTGTGGAGAGAGATTTATTCAGGAATAGAAAATGCATGACGCCTTAAATATAGCTTTAGCACTTGGTGGTTGAAAAGTACTTTGCTCAGTGCTCCTTAGGCTGACGTTAGAGACATTTGGAGTCATGCTTATGTCTTAAGGCTGTTGAATTTGCTTTTATAGCACATTAGACTGGTGAGAAGACAAATCTAAAATGAGCATATAAACCTTCTTTGGGTATAACTAACCCTTTCCCTGAGTATAACATGAAGAGTTGCAGTTAAAGACCATACTGTGCACATATTTTATTCTGTAAAGAGCTCTTATTTGTAAGATTATTCTGGAAATGTGGCTTCTGTTTTTTTTTTTACCCATGAGAACTTGAGTTTAGGCATCAACAGCTGACACTGAGCTGGGTACTGAGAGTTGCTTTTTACTTGATATTGCCTACGGATCTCCTTGCTGATTATTCCACCCTGAAGAAGTGGGTCTGCAAAAGGGGATGCTGAATTCTGCTCCAAAACCCTGTGGCAGAGACTCTTGTCCAGTCAGGTTCCTCAGCTCAGCTATTTCTTTAGGGAACCAGAGTGAGAGGCTTCTATTTCAGGTCTTTTGTCACTTATTTTTTTAGCAGAAAGTAACCTACTGCTTGAAAAGGAGTCTAAAATCTGATAAGCAACATTTTTAGGAGCTTGAATTTCAATGCTTTTTGCCGTCTGTGGAGAAAGGAATTGCAGCTTTGCAAGTGACAGTGTTATGAATAGTCAAGCACTTACCAGAACACTGGCACTGTATAGATGCACAGGAAAAGCCAGAGGGAGTGAGTCAGCATGACCTTGGCTGCTGCCAGAGGGATGGGTACTGCATCCAGCCTTAACAGTCATTGACATTGGTTGGGGTCTTCAGTGGGAAGAGCATCCAGGGAAATAAAATTCACTAGAGTAACCACTGCTGGCATGTGTCCAACAGGTGTCACCTGTCTCTTAGCAGTAACGAGAACAGCAGCATCAAACAATTTGTAGTTATTAAAAAGTAATTTCATTAGTAAACAGGCCTAGTTCTTTATTACACTGTGAAAGAACAGACTGCACTCAGTTAAAGCAGAAACAGGCTGAAAAATCAAAATGCTGCTCGTTTCATGAGCTGCTGTTTTGCCTGCTAGAGATCAGCAGGGTGGGATAAATTGTTATTTATTGCATGACAGTAGCACCTGGGGACTCTGTGATGCCTGGCACAATGAGTTTCAGGCATATAAATAGAAGATTTCTAATCTTCTATTTTACAGTGGAAATAGATAAACTTGTCAGGGATTTGATGTTAAGGAATAATAAGGGAAATTTACTGATGAGTAATAGAGGCCCAGAAGCTGTGGAGAGATTGGCTGTTCAGCCATAATTTCACAGGAAATTTGTAGTTAAATCACAAAGAAAACAGATTTACTCCAGTCTAGTCTGATCATTTGTCTTCCAAAGATTTTTCCATTTTAAAAAGCTGGTCAACCAGAAAGCCAAAGCAATCAGCTGACCTGGAGTCAGTGACCAGTATGTGCGCTGGCAGTATCTCCCACTGGTGCTGGTGTGACCAGGAAGGCCATTTAGGAATGGCGTTGCTGGTAGGTTTTCTATTGTAACACAGTCAAAACTTAAGGAAAAATGAGGATGAAAAACTTACAGAAACCTCTTTTGTTTTTTAATTCATTATTTGGCAGCATGTCAGTGGCAAAGCCCTTGTCATTAGAGACCATCAATTTCTCCTCACCTGCATCCTGAGTGCTGTGCAGCTGCCCCCTTCAACCTACCATCCTTTCGTGATCTCTGTCCCACATACTTTGGTGATCCCAGAACACATGGAAAGTACCTGGGATCCCAGAGAACACTGCTATCTCTCACCCTCAGCTGCTCTCTCTACTCTGCCCTTTCTCCCTCTGTAAGCTGCCATTCCAGTCTTCCTCCTCCTTCTCACTTACCCCTTTCCCAACCATGACTCTTCTCTGCCGTGACTGAGATTTTCACATCAGCATTTACTAACCTCTATAGCTGGTTGAAATGTTTCATTTCTCTTTGCTCTTTCTCCATATCTGGTCGGTCATTGCGGGGGTAGACTGAATTCCAGCCGCCTCTCCATGCAAAGAATGCGCCTCTCTTCTCCTTGCTTGATGCTTCTGGGTAGTCTCACCCCACAATGTACCCCTTGTTCCTGTTGCTGCATAGGGAGAAGTTAAATGACACACTTTACTGTACTGAGCTACAGCATGTGGGATGCCCTTTATAGTGAGAATATGTGGAACTCTTCATTTAGATTTGTGAGGTGTGACTTTTACAGTTCTTTGGGAACTTGGGCTGTCTGAAATCTCACACGGGTGTGGAGCACTCAATCAGGCTTCTTGCAGAGGTGGCAATGGTTAATGTGGAGTTTGGACTGGGAGTTTGTAGAGGGCAAGTTCTGCAGGGCAAGGCCAGCCCTTGCCCTCCTGTTTGTATTGAATGAACACATTGAGTCTCTATTCTTAGCTGGGACAATTAGGTTCTATGGCAATATGAGTAATTAATAATAATAATGGGGCCTTTTTTGTAGATGGGCTGTTAGAAATAATTTCCTTCTGCCAGTTGCTTCTCTAGAATGTGGTTTTGAACTTTGAGATCCTGAAAGAAATAATCGAAACACAAGCAGCTGTCACAAAACTTTAGCTTTGTTTATGTAGGCAGTGATAGAAGCTCCCAAAACTAAATCACTGGATGGCTGAGTGGTTTGTGCAACTTTTGTTGCAGCATCAAACTCTTTTTGCAATGGACCCTTGTTTGGTTAAAGACCCTTCTCACTAAAGAGTGGGTTTTGACTGTCACTATTTTTAATAAGGGGAAAAAAATCAAAATCATGCAAAGCAAACCACTGATCCCCTGTTGCTTGGAACCTGATTCACTTATGGAACATGCAGAATTATCTCTGTTGTGCACTGCCAATGCACTGCTGTCGTTGTGCTCCAGCTGCTGCAGCTGCAAGAGCTAGGCTTTTGTTTCCAGATGTTGGTTCTGAGATGAGGATGACTCTGAATTCTGCCCTCAGTTGTATGCCAGCTGAGGTCTAAAGGCAGGATAAAGCTTTTGGTTGCTTCGGCATGTCACAGTCCTTCAGCAGCTGTTCTTCATCGCCTTTGCAGGAGGCACACATAGTGAGTGATGGTAGTACAATGTAAGGAACAATGTAACATGAATCTTCCTGTCAGCATGGTTTGTCAAGGTCTGAAGGATCCTTCTGTCCATCTTCTTCCCCATATGTAAGGGAAGCTGAACTGTAGAGGCCTTCAGAGACCTCTTCTACAACCTTCTTTGTAGCCTTTGTCAGAACTCTGCCAAAAAAGGCGTTAGCAACACCAAAGATTAAAGCTGGGTATCCAAAAGGTACTTTATTCCTCCAAATTTTTTACTGCTAATAAAAAGCCTATTATTTCAATGAATGCAAGCCAGACATTTTCAGGAAGATCACAGATGGTGACAAAATGGTGAAGATGAGTATGACAGAGAATGTCACATCGTAGTTTAAGGTTTTAGAGTACTGGGCTCTAAAGCAATGCAAGAATGCAAGTGTCCTTGGTAGATTTTTGCTAATGAGAAGGACAGTAATTTCTAAAGTCTATTTTGTTTTTCAATCCTTGTTATATTTCTAGTATGGTAACCATAGTAATCACACTAGTTTAGTGGTTTTAACCTGTCTATAATCAAAACCTTTTCTGGTGACCTGTATGTTATTATAAAGACCATGTTATGGTTGAAGGCACTGTTACTAGTACAGATGTTGTTTTTATCTGTTCTCATGTGGTATGCAGAGCCAGGCATAGCAAGTAATTTTCATCTTTTTTTTAAATTGAAGTGTTTGGCTCCATGACCACGCTGTGAATCATGATCTGAATTCCCCTGCTGCCGCACCTCTCATGAAATCAGCAGAATTATGCTAGCAAAGAATTTGGGCCTTCCTAGTGTTAAGTCACACAGCTCTAACAGCGAATGCCATAATGATGTTCCCAGAACTATAAGGTGTTTTGATGGGAGGACTTGGCAGCAGGCTGGGAGAGCTGGTGACTCAGTGGACAGTGCTTTATCTTCTGAGTCAGAAGCAGTGCCCCAGCAATACAGTTTGTAGTTTGTTTTTTCTGCTGTTCTTACGAGATGTAAGCCCATCTGCTTACTACTTTTTCAGAAGGAAAATTTGTAATCTTACCTTTTGGTAAATTTAATATCAAGAAGGCTACACCAGCTTTTGTTTTTTTGCAGAGTTGGTAGGAGAGATCAATCACATTTGCTATCTTTACGGTCATAATATAGAATGCCTTTATGGTCATAGTTAGTCAACAGATTCCAAGTTATTAGAAAAGGTGAACCATTAAGAGCCCATAGGAAAAAGGCTAAAACTTGCTGCTTGTTTTATGCCCTGGAGTTAGGTCTAAATTGGTGTTACTAAACTTTGGTCACTTTCCATGCTGAAATGCATCCGACTGATGTCTAAAGCCCAATTTCTTTCTTATTTTCAGGTTTAAGATCTACTTGCAGAAGGTGATTTTCTTCTATGATGGCTGTGAGAAGGCTTTTGCCCCAATGCAGTGTAGCATGAAAATGGCCACAGCGCAAGTGTCAGCTTTTACAAACCAGGCAGCTTCTTACACAGGAACAGATGAGAGCAGAACCTGGTTCTCATGGCTAATCTAGAAATTGTGCCTTTTTGCAAATGTTAGCTGAAACAATTAGCTAATATATTTTAAAGCTCCTTCCAAGTGAACAAATGGTTTGTCAACCAAATTCCTAACTCTGACATAAGAAGAAAATGTAGGCACATGAGTCACCAAGTTAATCACCTGTTAGTATGTCGCAGTACATCTTTCAGAATCTGTTCAACATAAATTGAACAAAGGGACCCCCAGAAACATGGTATAGCTACTCTTTTTCTCTAATACCTATATATAGAGCTATTATGAAACTACTTTTCATATTTTCAATTCTAATTCTACAATTCTAATTTTCAATTCTAATTCTACAATTTCGAATTTTCAGTTGTGCAAACTGGGGTTAAAAAACTAAGGAGCTTCTATGTTTTGTAGTTCATGAGAGATTATTTTCCAGATTATGTCTGAAACTCCCTGACGGTAGAAGGAAATAGGGATAAAATGTGTGCTTCGGAGATCCGCTGTACCCCAAAAAGTCTCAGGTAAGGTTCCTTTAAGATGCTTATAGAAGCAAGGCCTTTTAAAGCAACATTAATTTAGCTAAGAAGTGTATGGTCTTGGGCAAAGAGCTCTAGTGGCCATACTTGAGCAGGGGTTTGGATCAGATCATAGAAACCTAGAACAGTTTGGGTTGAAAGGGACCTTAAAGATCATCTCGCTCTAACCCTCTGCCATGGGCAGGAATACCTTCCACTAGACCAGGTTGCTCAAAGCCCTGTCCAACCTGGCCTTGAACACTGCCAGGGATGGGGCACCTGCAGCTTCTCTGGACAGGCTGTTCCAGAGCCTCACCACCCTCACAGTAGGGAATTTCTTCCTAGTATCTAATCTAAATCTGCCTTCGTTAAGTTTAAAGCTGTCCTCCTTGTCCTGTTGCTACCTGCCCTTGTAAAAGGTCACCTCCAGAGGTCCCTTACCTCTCAACCATTCTAGTGAGTCTAAATAAAGGAGTTCTTAAAACTGGCTTCAAAATTCTAGGTGTACATGTGAAATCCATAGAGAATCTTCGCTTTTCCATTTGAATTCTGTCCTCACTTTCATAAAGATGAAATAAAGGAAAATAAAGCAAGAGATTGGACATATAAAAGTAGTGTTTCACTAGAGAAGGCTGTACACTGCATTGTTCCCAGCAGAATTACCTGTAAAAACTTGAGGAAGACCTCCTGAACTGTATCCCAGCTGGGACTGGGTTATAGGCATTAGATGAGCACACATTCATTTGGGCTTGTTTGTATGATCTCATTGCTAAAGGTTTATTTAACCATATATTTGATGAAGTATGCTGGGCTTGTTATTTTTCCTCTTAACTTTATCCACTGATACGTGTAATCTAGATATAAAACTTCTAGGTATGCTGGTCTCTGATCCCACAGGAACAAACATCATTAAGAGGGCAGATAGAAATTCATAGAACAGTAACACCTGTAAAGTCTCTCCACCAAGCTGCACAGAGTTGTATCTACCATGTTTGTAAACTGAGATCTTATGTGGGGTCTGTGAACCACAACAGCCAGGAGCAAAGGGAGCAAAAGTGAAGAAAGTTGTTTCTCTTTATCTCAAAAGCAAACAACAACAAATCAACAGCAGCTCCCTGTCCTCTCTGTCTTGATGTACAGTGATTTAGTTATGTTTATAAATGTCGACAAGAACTGGAATCAAACAGATGTAAAAATCTCACTGTTTGTGACAATCACTGCTATGTTTGTGATGACAGTAATTTTGGCTGTAATGTACAAGTTAAGCTCACAGATCTAATTGGCTGAAATGAAACAATTTCTAAATTAAGTTTAAAACAATTTAAAGTGAATTGCAGTATTTCCTTTCAATTCCAAAGGAAGCCTTTTTGATTTTCCAAGCTGTCTCAGTTTTGTCCACATACTTACGTTGTTTAGAGTATGTAGGTTTTTATCTTCTTTGTAACAGAGGTACAAGGTAGTTTGAGAAAGCATGGGGAGGAAAGTTTGAAGTAATTGTGCATTTCAAATTGAAATCTGATTTGTATCTTCTGCAATAAATTGGTTTGGCCATAATTTCCTGATTTTGCCCATAATAACATAATTAACACACACACATCTTCCTCCCTGCCCTTCCCCCGCCCATTTTTCCTGTCTATAAATATTTGTAGTGATTGTGAAAGTGAACTGCATTGCAAGATTTTATTTGTTATGGTAGTCTTCATAAGATGTGCAGGTAATCATGCTCCATAATGTATGCAACTGAGGACAAGAAAGCAGCAGAAAAATAGTTACAATTTACAGTTGGTAAATTGGACTGCTTCTGTCAGCATCAAAAAAAGCTGTGTTGCTTCATATCTGCTAAAGTTCTCATCCAAAGCAACCTGATCAGTTACTGTAGGCTTTACAATATTGACATTTTAGTAAGGCGTTTCTATGTAAATATTACATTTCTGCATAGTGTTGTAAACCTGTGACAATTACTCTGCCTTGAAGACTCATTCATAATTTATGAATGGCACAGACATTTCCACAAGTTCTGAATGTTGAAGTCTTATTATGTGTATACACACACAGTCATGAAGAAGCTCATTTTAAATTCATATGGATTCAGTATTGCATAAAGTGACAGTTTGTAGTGCCGAACATGCAACGAGATGATCAGGGGAACATGCCTACATCCATACATGAAATTGGGTGGACTGCTGCATCACTGAATACCTTACTGGAGGTAAAGTAGTTTGTGTGCTGTTAGGGCTGGGTCCCTATCTTCTGGATGAAGCAGTATCTCAAGCGCCATTGAATTTTGACAGCATTTTTTCTAGGGAGAGCACCTCAGGATAACAGACTGGTTTAATGCATTTGAAGAAAACCAGGCTGACCCAGTTTTTCTGCACGATTGGGATTTACAGGAATGAATTTACAGCAGTCTAAATAGACCAGGTACACTCACTCTCCCTGAAATCCCACCATGACAGCACAGGGATAATTAAGCCTGCAGTCATACACATTATTCCTGCTGTTGTTTTACTGGAATAAGGAATTATTGCCTTTACCTATAATTTTCCCTTTCTCATTTCTCACTGCCTGCTACTTGTTGCCCAATTGCTCCTTAATGCAGTTCTGGAGCAAACCCATGAAAGAGAAAGTCTACAGCCCTTAACCACAGAGTTTTAGTAATATTGTTTGGAAAAGAGAAGAGTAGGGGAATTCTTTTTTCATGGGCTTGGCATAGCAACAGGATCAGGTGAGAAATAAAATAGGCTACAAAGGATAAGGAAAACGGGTGTGGGAATGTGGTAACAGAAGCCATGTAGATCCTGATTATCCTAATCAATATTAAGGAAACTATTTCCCTGCCTTAGTTTCCACACCAGAGATGATAGCTGCTGCTTTGATCTATATGTTTCCAGTTCTACGCAAAGTAAAGAGCAGCTGTTCTGAAAGCTTTAGTCAGCCTAACTGGTTCAGCTGTGTGTCCCTGAAACTGGCCCAGCTCAATAGGGGCCAGCTGACTGCACAGGAGCTATGATTGTGAGTGTGCTTTGGCTCAGGGTCTGTTATGTTTATTCTGGAGGGTTTTGATGCTTTAGGGAGGTTTAAACAAATAAATAAACAATCCTGCCATGTCTGCAGTAAAGAAATGAGTTAGACTAATTCCCAGCTGTGTGCTCTGCTCCTGTGTTGGACTTTAACCTCCTGTGCTGAAATGGTGCTGCAATGGCAGGTAGCAGCACTACAGCGCATTGACTCCTATTACAGGTGAAAATAGTATACACTAATAATAGTGGGTTGCAAATTTTGCTCTTTCTTGCAGGGGCAGTTGTTTGTAGCTGCCTGCTTCTTAGTGTTAGGTTGTTGGGGCTTTTAAGAAAGTTGTACTGCTAGTTAGTTAGTGCTGGAACCATAAATACTCACTTTCTTGCCTAAGGAGAGTGATGGGTTTAGATCTGGCTTGCAGCTGGGTAAGTGGCTAGAGCTGTAGGGATTAACTGGGTGGGATGCCTTGTGCCTAGCCTGGGAAGTCTTTAGGGCAATGTCTGATGCTTATCTTGTGAGAATTTTTTGCATTCTTATTTGTCTATATCTATCTGGTTTTGTTTCTTTCCATGTGGTTGGAAATATTTCTCTTGCAGGATGGTAGGATCTGGCTAGTCATGAAACAGTGCTTGTCTTTGTCTTGGCTGTATAAACTGTGCTTCTTTGGCTGATACATCCTGGAAGACATCAGAATCTTTTCAGCTATTGTTGGGTAAATAAGATCTTCAGTAATGCTTTTTCTTTAGTTCTACAATTTTAGTAGCTCAACTGTGGAAATACAATTGAGGTGGTAACTGAGCTTCTGGAATTATTCTTTCTGAGGGTGTAGGAAGTGGTGAACTCGGTGTGATTTTCATATCTATTGGCAAGGAGTTGGGAGTGGTATTTAGAAGTTTTATTTTTTTCTTTTGAACTAGTATCTCTACCATAAAATTTCAAACACAGAATCTGAAATGTTGTGGGTTTTGTCCTCTTTTCTGAGGGCAGAGAATTGACAGTGGAAGAGAAAACTTGGTATTCAGCCCAAAACTACACATTTTGGCTGTGGTCTTGATCCCACGGGCTAACCAAGTGTCAGATGTGGTAGAGCTGAGAGACTGACTTGCCTCTTTGTTAGCTGATAATTTAGTGATGTTTCTGTGTCAGACAGTGCATTAATTTGAATATTTGTGGCCCATTCCACAATTAGTGTATGAAACAATCTGATGGATAAATATTTTGATGGATCAGTATTTCCTTTTTGTTTTTTCTTCTCTATTTTCCTGCCTTTATCTGGCAGAGGAGGCTTCTGTATTCTGATGCTGGACAAACTTGAACGCTTCCAGAAATGGGGCATCCACAACCTCTGGGCAACCTGTTTCAGTGCCTCACCACCATCATAGTAAAGAATTTCTTCCTGATACCTAACCTAAATCTCCCCTCTGTCAATCTAAAGCCATTACCCCTTGTCCTATCACTACATGCCCTTGTAAAAAGTCCTTCAGAATTTTCATCCTGTTTGATTTCTATTACAGCAGGTTTTGCTAAACACCATTTGGACAGCAGTTGTTCTAATTTCAGGCTTGTTAGTATGTCATCATTGTTTACTGCATTGTCTGAATTTTTTTGTGCCTCTTAAAAGTGAGAGTTTGCCTGCTCAATTTCCACGTGTCATTTTTAACTTGCAACAACTCAAAGTGAAAGAATGTGGTGGGGTGTTTTTTTGTCCTTTTGGGCTCAGGAGATAGAATTAAAGGAGCTCTCCCTGAATAGACGCAGAAATGTGCCCTCAAGACCAGACATGCTACGACTGTTAACAGAACTGGGATTGAAGCAAAACAATAGTTTTGAGGTTTTTAGACCTTGTTTCGCTTAACTTCCACTGACCAAGGAGAGACATCTAGCATGTCCTTCTCCATATTTGTTAGTCTTGTATCTGTCCTTTAAATTATATTTAGTGATCATATAAGGCATGCTTCTTGCCTGTGATTTAAACCCAAATGATTTGTTGATGCATGTGTGTTATCAATACCCCCCCCCCCTTTTTTTTTTTTTCTT
>NDXB01022574.1:65915-87149 GCA_002631895.1 Agapornis roseicollis
CCCTGCTATGTCACTTTAGCCTCTTAATTTCTTATTCTTGGGTGTCTCTTTCCTCTTGTTCCATTTATTAGGCTTTTCTCTCTAAGTGTTTGGAGTTAATTTCTGGAAAACTGCATCATGCACAGCTGTTGGACTTTCCAAAATATTTTTTGGCTGGTGTTCAGAGACTACTTCAGTGGCAAATAAATTTATGGGATTATTTTGAAAGGGAAAATACTCACTAGCTATTTTTACATAGGTAAATGGCAATTTTAAATTTTGTATTTAGCTTTCTGATTTCTTATAGAAATGAGTTCTTTACGGCAAGAAACAGCAAGGGTGAAATCGTATGGTTTGTCTTGTTGGATTTTTCTTTCATTTTTGGAGGGGGAGTAGTTAAAATGTCTTATCTAGCAGTTAAGCTGGAAATCTGTGCTGCAGTGATAGCCCATCAGAAAATGAGCTGTCATCTATAGGTTACTGCTGTGAATTTTCTTAACAATGAAGCACTTCAGTTCAGCTGTTCTCCACTACATGTTAAAAATGTAAATCTGTCATTGAAAATGAAATTCAGGTTGCATGATGGTGAAATGTTTCTGCTGTAACGGGTAATGCCTTGTAAGATCAATTCATCTCATGCATTTGGGAGAGATGTTCTGTACACCTCTATGGGGAATCTCATGTCTTCCCTTTAGTTCTTTTTGTAGGGTGTTTCTTTGGGAATGCCCTCTGAAGAGCGTTTCTTTTGAGTAATGCTGGTACTGTTTAATGAATGCTCCATCTAACACATTAGCATTCAGTTCTGACAAATACTGTCTGGTTGTTTCCCCTTGCTCTCCAGCGTCCCTACAGATCTCTCTGCTAGTTCTTGCTTTAAACTCTCAACCCCCTGGAGCAAAGGTTTGTCTGCCTTTCTACTCCAAGGAACACCCAACCCTATTGAATCCCAGGCATTGACTAAAAGACTACTAGGTGCAACTGCCACATAAGTAATTCCTGACAGGGACAAAAGTCCTAGGGTCACTGAAGTCGGAGGCAAAACTCTCCTTGATTTAAGCTAGGCTGAGATTGTATTCCCAGTGTCTGAGTAACCAATTTGTGCTTTTGTCTTTAATAGCATAACATACTGTCAGGAAAATTTGGATTCACCTTGTTGACCTGCCACCCAGATATTAAGTGTGTAGCCTTTGGGGATCCCTCCTTACCTGATGGGGGTAAAGGGATGGACAAGTATTTAGGCAACAAGAGGTCACTTCTGGAAGTGCTTCTGCTGTGAGGTTTGTTTAGCATGGGCAACAAACTCTTAGATGACTTGATGGGAAGATAAATCACTTTCAAAGTACTTAGTTATACTGCTCAGATTTGCTCTTGGCTGGATGAACAAATGTATTGAATTTAAGGGTAAATAAGTGCTTCTGGTTTGGAATGAAGTCTGACTCTCCTGCTAGCTGCTGTGCTGAACCCTGTGGTTTACATTTATCTTGTGGCCATCTTCTGAGAAGGTATCTGGTCTGGGTGTGTAGGCATTAAAAGGCAGACTCTATTTCCTTAACACTTAATTTTAGTAATTATTTCACTCTCTGATTAAAAAATAGAATAAAAAATAAAATTAATAAAAAAATAAAAAATTAAAAATATCTAATCTCAGATTTCAACGAGTTTGATTTTAAATTCAGGGTGGAAGTTTCTTTTTAAGCTGTTCTCTGCTTGAATAAAAAGCCCCAAGGACATTGCAGTTTCTGCCTGAGGTGATTCTTCTTTTTTAATTTTTAGGTGTCATAGGTTACTCAGCTATTGCCTTTCATCTGCTAAACAGAGTGAGCTCCTCTACCTTCAATGCTGAGTTTTCATATAATCTTGAGACTGTATTGTAATTCTTGATATTATCTTAAAATTTTCTTGTGTCCTTTAGAAGAAACAAGTTATTGGAACTCTCAGTTAATCCTGCATCCGTGTAGCTAATACCTTACCTGGGGAGAAAAATTGTATTCTTGCTTCCTAATTCCTTTATATACATCTGAGGATTAGGTTTGCTCTTTTCTGACACACAATCATATTTGAGATTTGAACTGAATTGCTCATCCTCTGCTACGTCTCATTTCTCCTCAGAACTGTTGTAGCTGCCAACATTATTCATAAAAATACTGAGTAGCACCAGACCTGGACTTTGCTAATTAGAAAGAGTCTTGGCAGTCTCTGCTCTTCAGTAGAAAATGGTGGTTGAAGTTAAATGAAAAAGTGTATTTGACCCTGTGTTTTATCTTTTGTGTATCGTGTCTGCCTGCAGTTATGCAACGTTACCTGCAAAATTAAGGAAATAGAAAGATTTTGTCAACGTATTTCAAAGATTTTTAAATTGTTCTTCAAAATAATGAATTATGAAAAAATGAACTGCATCATATTTTTGGGATGTAAGGGGATGAGTGTGGTAGTAAAACCTTTCAAATACCAGGATGAAACATACTGAGTCATATCTCCATTCTTCCTTATTGCATAGCTGCAGATCATGACTTTTATTTTTTTGAGGTTTTCAAAAATAATGTATGTTGTAGAGAATTCCAAGGCTGCAGAGTTTAATTTATAAAGGTATACAATGAATTTAAAGCAACTAAACCCCCCAGAACAGCACGTCTTATGAGAAATGGCTGAGGTGACTTAGGCTGGAGAAAAGAAAGCTCAGGGGGAACTTATCCCTCTCTACAACTACGTGAAAGAAGGATGGAGAAAGGAGGTGGCTGATTTCCTCTCTCAAGAAACAAGTGACAGGACAGGAGATAAGGGCCTTAAGCTGTGCTGGGGAGAAGTAGACCAGATAGCAGAAAAAAATTCTTCACCAAAGGCGTTGTCAAACATAGAACAGGCTGCCCAGGGAAGTGGTGAAATCAAAAACAATGTAGATGAGGCCCTCAGTGACATGGTTTAGCAGTGGTCTTGGTCTGGGGTAGCAGTTGGACTTGATGATCTTGAAGGTCTTTTCCAACCTACTCAATTCTATTATTCTATGATTTAGCTTCACAGTCATGTTACTGGAAGTACAGTACTTTAAGTTGCTTAACTAAGCTAAGAAGGAAACAGCTTTTTGAGTACTAATGTACTTAAGCAAATCTGCTCTAAGATAGGGGTGGTTGCCTGTGTATGTAAGTCTGTGTGACTTTGTAGCATATTTGAATGTCAGTCCAAAACATTGAGCAAGAGTTAACTAGGGCTGTTCGGAAAGAATTTCTGTTTGTGACTGTTGTAGCTTAAATCAGAACAAATCCAAGTTTTCTGAGCAAATATGTTAAGGGGATGAGGGGGAGGGGAGAGAGAGAGATTGAGAGAGGAAGGGAAAAGGAATGTCAAATATGCTAATAGTGCAATGGTTGCATCTCTTCTAGCATGGAGTCAGGTACTTCAATATTAAGTGAAGTGCCAGCCTGAACAAAGGTCTCCACAGGCTATGTGAGTGGTTTGGCTGGGTAACTGTGTCAGGGTGGGCCCTCTGCTACCTTCTTTTTTTTGGTTGGAAATAATTGAGGAGGAGAGGAGACGGCGAAGGTCCAAGCCAGTCTGACAGCTCATTCATGAAAAAGTTTGTTCACAGCAAAAGTTCATCAGTGCTTATAGGAGGCAAAATGTTTTCTTTTATTGGAACTGTATCTGCTTGAAAATTGTGGTAATTGAATGTACAGTTTTTTTATGCAGCCAGTTTCTGTTCTGAGGAGAAATGAATGGGAGCAAGACTTGTAAATTTGCACTGAAATCCTTTAGCATGAGGCTACAGCATTTGGCTGTTAGTATCTTAGGGAGGTGCAGGGCAGCCTTTGCTCTTCCATGAAGAACTCAATCTGACCAACCTGTGTGGGGTACTTCAAATTAACAGTTTAGGGTAAATAAGGTGATCAACATGTATCAGATATGAGGGTAGGGCACTTGTAGATGTTACTGCTAGGCAATAACCTGCTCCTATACCTTTACCAAGTCTGGAGTAAAACCTCAGTCTTTTCTACTCTTAGGTATTGCTTGATGAAACCAGAAAATGTGGTAGTAAACAGGTGGGGGAAATAAACCCTTTTTCTAGCGAAGACATGGCCTGGGAATGGTACCTCACACAACAGCAGACACTTCTGAAGCTATTCTTGCCGGTTGATGAGGGTCCAACATGGCGCTGGCTCCCAGAAGTGTAGTACTGTTTGGGTGGTGTGAGTTAGAATCATAGAATAGTTAGGGTTGGAAAGGACCTTAAGATCATCTAGTTCCAACCCCCCTGCCATAAACAGGGATGCCTCACATTAAACTGTGCCATCCAAGGCTTCATCCAATCTGGCCTTGAACAATGCCGGGGATGGAGCACTCACAACCTCCCTGGGCAACCCATTCCAGCATCTCGCCACCCTAACAGGAAGGAATTTCTTCCTTATATCCAAGCTAAACCTCTCCTGTTTAAGTTTGAACCCATTACCCCCTGTCACTACAGTCCCTAATGAAGACTCCCTCCCCAGCATCCCTATAGGCCCCCTTCAGATACTGGAAGGCTGCTATGAGGTATCCATGTAGCCTTCTCTTCCCCAGGCTAACAGCTCCTACTCTCTCAGCCTGTCTTCGTAGTTGGCTGCTGAGTGATATGATCAGCACTTGCTTCCCCACAGCTAAATGTATTTGTCAGACCACTGTGGAGAGGGTGATGAAGCTCTGCAGACCACTGCATTAGCTGAGAGCTTGTGAGCCCCGTGTGGTAAATCATGCTGCTTTTCTGAGGCTGAACACATCACTGCTCTAGTGTTGGATCATCACCTCATGAAAGAGATGTCATTGCTGTTCTGAAGTTTGCCTGAGGTGCATGAGCAGGGTGTCATCACCATGACAGGAGTATTTCGCTGCTCTCTACATAGAGGTTATCTAATGGAGTTAAGGGTTGTGTGGGCAGGAGGTTGCCAGCCTCCTCTGTAGGCTGGCTCATCTCCTTATTTCACACCTACTGTTTTCTGCTTGGGAAGCCATAGCTACCACTACAGCATATTACTTGTGTTGCTATGACCTGGGTGATTCTTGGCAGCACCTTGCTGATCTGAACAGTGTGCAAGGCACAGAACCAGGAGATGACTTATAGAATCATAGAATAGTTTAGGGTTGGAAAGGGCCTTAAGATCATCTAGTTCCAACTCCCCTGACATAAGCAGGGACACCTCACACTCATGTCCCTGAAATCTTGCAGCTCTTCAGGGTATGAACTAGTGGTGAAAACTGTTGATGTAACTACACTCAGGGGGTTTGTGTGAAAACATTCAGCTTTTGTTGAAATACTTTTTGCAATATTAGAAATTTTCAGCTGAGAAAAACATTTAAGATCATTTAAAACATGCTTTTGATTTCAGAACATTCAAATATGCCTTTGGCTTTAACAGAATAAATATGGTTGCACAAGCAAGCATGCAGAATTTAAGATTTGTTGATAAAGCTTCCAAATATCATTGAAAAAGCTATTTTAGTTAAAAACTTACTAATTACCCTTCATCATCATTTAATTCTCATCATACCATTTGCTCCTAAGAAGTGAATGGAGGGCTGTAGGGGAATCACATTTCCTTACAAGCCATTAGAAGTTTTTTTTTTTCTTGTTATCACAGCAACTTCATCAAGTTGTCTGTCCTATTTGAAGAAGGTTTGTGCAGAGAGGGGTGTGATGAATTTGTTACCTACTTTGAAAGAGAGAGGAAAAAACTCTTCAAGATAAAAAGTGTCATGCAGTCTGACACAGCTTGAAGAAAGATAGGGGAAATCTTCCAGAAGTTTAGAAGACAGTTGCTGTAGGGTAAAAGGCTTGTCACCATCACTAGCCAAGGCATAAGTGTACTTGGAGAAGCAGACAACAGAGTTGCTCAGGCTTCAGGGAATTCTCGTTGGGTATACTGAAGGCATAACAGAGCCTTTGTGCTTTCTCTTAAGAGACTGCACAGTATAAGGAGGAGGAGGAGTTAATAGTACAAACTCTACCATTTGGCTCAAGGGTCTTGGGATGGAACAATTAATAGGAAAGGTCTAAGAATCCTGTGTGCAAATTTTTCCTGAGTGACTGTTTGCATGAGGGCAATTGCTTCCCTGCTGGAGGTGCAGAATGGAGTGAAAGCAAAATAAATATGTATGGTTTATGAACCTATAATTGTTATTTGAGTACTAGTAGTTAGATACTTGTATAGCTCAAAGTAGGAGCCTGGCTGGCAGCTGGCTAAATGTGGCCACATTGAATCTTTTATTTGTAGGAGAATGTGCTAAATGTCATGCACTGTGGTGTTCCTGCCAGTCCAATAGGAATTATAATCTACTGAATACAAGTGCTGTTGGTGTGTCTGGGTGTTGCTACCACTGTGCATCATTCAGTGGATGGTAAGATGCACATTGTCTCCAAAGCTCAGTCTCTCTTTATCAAGCATGTTGGCCTGGGCTCTGGAGTTAATAACCTTGCTGTTAGAACAGCATATTGAATTCAAGTATCTCTTTTTCTTGATGTTTTCTTTTTGATGCAAACTCATTACAGATGATGTTGCCCACTGGATTTATATGAAGGTGCGATTTAGCCTCTGAGTCTAAAGATAACTGTCTAATTTGTTAACATACGGTGTGGAAACCCTAATATGTTTTGAGCTCTTTAGCTAATAAGCTTTGCAATCAGACCATAGTTTAAATTGCATAAAAATGATGCCTTGTGGATATTGTGTTTGGTGGGGGATTTTTGTTTGTTTGTTTTTGAGATCTAGCATTAAAATCTGTCACTGAATTAAACATAAGACATTAATGACAGTGCTCTTTGCATAGCCTGTTAATGGTTTCTTCTGCTACAACAAGATAAAATATTGCAACTGCTTTGCTTCAGGAAGGATGTAAACAGTTTAATTGAAGACTAATTATTATTAGTTTCTGGTGTCATGTGCTGTTGATCAGTTAAATCTAAGTGCAACTGCTTCTCTGTATTTCGGTCCTCTGTTGATACCCTGATGGTTAGGGGTAGATGACACCTTTTTGCACCAGTAATTCTATGTGCATCCACTGTTTTTGAAATATCTTTGTTGTGGTTTAAACCCAGTTTTGACTCCCCCCCGCCCTCTTTCTTTCCTCTCCCCCTCCTTCCTCCCTGCTCCTGGAGAGATGGGGAGGAGAATCGAAGGAATGCAAGTCCCATGGTTTGAGATAAGAACAGCCCAGTAACTAAGGTATAACACAAATCACTGCTGCTACCACCAATAATAATAATGATAAGAAAATAACAAGGAAAGAGAGTATGATACCACCTGCCAAAAATGAGCCTGTCTGGGAAGTGTGTGCCCTTCTGAGTAACTCCCCATTTTCTCCCTGGGCGTGACATGCTGTGGTATGGAATACCTCTTTGGCTAGTTTGGGTCAGGTGTCCTGTCCCTGCTTCCACCTGGCCTCCCCTTCTCCCTGGAAAGCATGAGAATCAGAAAGTCCTTGGTCAGAATAAACATTACTTAGCGACGACTAAAAACATCGGTGTTATCAGCTATGTTCCCAGGCTGAAAGTCAAAACACAAACCTGCATCAGCTACTAAGAAGGAGAAAAATTGACTGCTACTGCTGAACCCAGGACAATTTTTTACAGATTACTGCTTTGTGCATTTAATAATATTTTTAAACAATGTTAATGTTGAATGGAAAAGCAGTTTTTCCTCTCTGCTTTTTTTGTGAAGCAGCTTGATGTGTAACAAAGCTTCAAACGGTTTTACTGCCAACACAGACAGGAGACATGAATATGTAACTCCTCTGTTGTGACAAACAGAAGGTGCACTAATTTCATAAATCAGGATTATTTGAAGTGGAAGTAGCACGTTGCTTCTTCTAGTTTGGTTCAGCTGCAGCAAAAGGGGTTTTCACCTTCAGTGATTTAAAACTTCAGAATATTCTGATTTGGTTTTAATTTTCAGAGATGTAAATTTTTCTCCAGTGCTACCAAGAAGCTGTCTATAGTGCTCTTAAAATACCATTTCCATGATTAACAGCGTTTCATGGTGTATTAGAGCAATAAGACTTGACTGTAGCTTCAATGTTTTTGTCTGGAATTCCTTTTTTATTCAAGTGATATTTTTGTTGCTAGCAACTCAATTTTGCTGAATATAATTTTTTTTCTGGCAGAAATGTTTCATAAAAGTCACTGAGAGTAAATGCAGGGTTAAAAGCTGGGTCTGATCTGTGTAAATGTTCACTGTGTTTCACCTATGTCAGGTAGTGATTGATTGTGTGGGTGAGATGCACATCATCTCTGACTCCTGCAGAACAGCTGTTTGTTTGTTTTTTAAAAAAACTAAGCACAAAAGCAAAACCCAAAGCAACTGTGTTTAGTAGTTGAGTAAACTCAGGATGTTCAGTCTCTATAGCCCAGAAAGACCAGCAGAGAGCAGGGAATATATGTTACCCAGGAAAAAAAGAACTCAAGAGTACATGTTTAGAGATGCTGAGGTGGAAGGAGCTTGTATGAGCTTTTTGTAATGGTTTTTTCTCTCTTGAGTGCAAGCTGCTTCTCCAGTGACCGGGCAGGAGCAAATTGGACTACTATCTTGAAGGCATAATGCTACTAAATGCCATGGCTGCTACTGAAAGACCCAGCTGTGCAAGGTGCAGTGCCCCTTCTGAATTTGGTTTGTTTTAACTACAGTGACAGCTCATCTGTGGTATGGTTCATGTGATGCTCCTGGAAAGTGTCATTATCAGTTGTGTGTCCTGCATTTTTCATTTTTGTTATCTATAAAGTTATGGTATGGCAGCTTCCTCTCTGGTGCAGCTTAAGCTTCCTACTCAGAGGAAACAGAACTGGCAAAATGCTTGGATTTTGAATAGGTGAGAGGCTCCTTGGGTAAGATCATAGCTGCCAGTCCATCCGCTCTACCTTGCTCTGTGGGTTACTGCTGCACTGAGTTATGTTAATGTCTGACTTGAACTGGAGGATGAAGAAGCCAAAAAAAGTTGGCTTTAATATACCTTCTTTCTAGGATTTTGTTTCCAGTAATAATTAGTTGGTAGTCAGGGCCCAGCAGGACTTGAGGAATGAACATCAAACAGTCCATGCTGTGCTGCGATGTTTGGATGACAAAGAGTAAGGGGGAAGTATGCATCTCAAGATATGGCTGTAGGTATTTTTGTGATAGAGAAATATTCTTCTCCAGTTTCATTCTTTTTGTTTTTTCCTATAGGATGTGCTTATGTTTTGCAAGCATAGTGTTAAAAATGTCATTCATATTTTGATTATTACCTCAGAAACATCAGTCCTGCAGCCAGGATTGTAAGAGGTTGTTTATGACTTGGGAAGAGTGGTTGACTGAATCTTTATACCTGAGTTTCTGGATCATTAGTGCAGCTCAGGGAAAAGGATATCTGAAGTGTACCACTTTTACAAGCAGTAATTAATTCATTTTCAGCAGTTCTTGGATACTTGTTTATTCCATACGATGTGCATTTATTGATTTTTCTGCATTTACTGTCCCATCAGTTTAAAGATTGAAGTCAGGGAGAGACAGGTGACAATGAAAAATATTTTATTACGTAATAAATCAAGTCTAATTATTTTTCTTGTATGGAAATGTGTTTTGCCTACTAAATGAGCAGGTAATCAAATTCTGTACTTAATAGAATATTTTGCCAGGCTTTCATCATCATGGCTGATGTTACTAATACTTGTTAAGGAAAGTTACTGTGAGCTTATTCATGCTATCCTGCTGTGACAAAATGCATTCAGTAGCATTGCCAAAATGTCTGCATAGAACTGCAAGTGGTAGGTTCTGTTGGGACTATTTATCTGCTTAAAGGTAGGCTTTTATTTAAATCAGTGATTAATATACTTGAGGCAGAATATAAACAGCTATGGAAATGAAGTAGTAAAGCAACTGCATGTGAAAGTGTATACTATAAATTATTAAACAGAGACTGTAGAGCAAATGGAGACTTTCCTACTGTGCAGTGACGAATTGCAGAAGGAATCATGCATAGGTATAGTGGTGGTGGTATTTGTATTAGCAGGTTTGTACATAGCTCCAGACCTTCCTCCTGCATGCTTTGGTCAAAACCTTTTCAGCCCATGAGGACTGTAAAATATGAGCTCACTCTAATCAAGATAACAATGTTTTATTGAGGGACATAGTCAATAAAGCAAAAGCAACAGGGCTGGGTGCATGACCATAGCCAGAGGCACTCTGATTAGTATTTGTTACAGGTTTATATACTTTCACTATCGTATTAGTCACATACATATTCATAATTCCCAAGTACAGGCAGGGAATATTATAACTAGCTCCAGGAACTTATTATCATAAGTTTCCTCCTCTTGGCATCTGTGCACTGCTCTCCCGTGACTGTGGGCAGGGGTCCTGAGGATGAAGTAAGCAGTCTTCCTCACAGTGTACTTTTCACCTTTGGCACAACTGGATGCCCAAGTAATCACAATACTAGCTGAAACCAGCCATATCTGTAACTTTTCTTATGGCTGGCAAAGATTTATAACAGTGTGACCTGCCTGCAAAATTTATTGCAGGATGGGCAGACAAGGAGTATCCAAAGCTAGCAAATGTTTGGGAGGCTCTGTCTCTGAACTAACTGATAAGTAGAAGGATGGTGTGAAATCATTCATTCATGTTTAGTGGGGCCACTAAATCTTGTTATCTCACCACAGACTTACAATACAAACATTGTTCTTTATCTTTGATCTAAGTTAAGCTAAAGGTACTTTAGAGGGGTGGTGTGAAAATAATTCACTCATGTTTAGTGGGGCCACTAAATTCTACAGACTTACAACACAAACATTGTTCTTTATCTTCGACTTAAGTTAAGCCAAAAGTACTTTAACCCTATGTTTCGGGCAGTAGCTTTTCTCATATCAGGCCCCCCCTTTTACCTTTACAAATTCTTTTGCTATGTGACTCCATTTTGCTCAAGAGTTCTGGCCACTTTCAACGTGTCTAATTTTGTGTCTTTAGCGAGGCTTGTGTCTGTTATTGCAAACTCATACAGTTATAACCACATAGCAACACCTATGATTTGAGAAAACCAATACATTTATGTGTTTATCCCAAGGACTGTGTGCTGTTGTAATAATTTAGGTGTGAGTCTTTGTCACTACTGGAAGAATGCTCTATGAGGTTGGACAGCGGCTGTTTTGAATGGTTGTGAATCAAATCAAAATTGAGAAACAGGACTAGGTGATATTTTTGCTGATATTGTATCATTTCCTTCAAGTCTTCATGCATCTGTGCAGAACAAATGGTTTATAAGGTATCCATCTCTAGTCAGACCATGGCTTAACGGGACATAATCTGAAGCACTCAGATTCCCATTTCTTTGTGGAAAAGGTAGAATGTCTAAAAGCTGTTCTTTAAAATAGAACTTCCTCTTCCACCAAGATAAGAAAGATAAGGAAAACAGTATGTGGAACTACAAGCCCTGCCAGTTAAATCTCATCTCTTCATGTAGTTTGAGCGCCTTTTGAAAGCTAAAGTGAACAGGACAATTTGTCTTTGATCAGACAGCGTGGTTTCAGTGAACTGGTGAGGTGATTTTTGCCTGCAGAAATCCTCTCCTGAGGAGTGAAAGTGACACCCTCCATGGTCCTGATCCTGACTGAAGGCAAAGGGATTTGATCTCTCTTTCAGATTAATAGTTCTTCATTCCACTGTGCTTCCAGTGCAGGAGCACAGATTGGTTTAACTGTTTGCACTGCTGTACTTTCAGGTAGGGTCTGCACAAAGATCTGTTTTCACAGGTGCTTCTTGGGAAGGTATTTTCTCTGAGTTGGGGTTAAGAGACAGCTCTTTTAACAGGTGAAGTGATGCTTCTAATGGTAGAAGGAGGGGTGAGAAGGACATAACTGCAGCCTACTCTCCACTTTACAATTTGCTTCTGGAGTCTGTTCCAAACTTCCACTTGGGCAGGAGGAGCCGTGCCTGCCTGTGTGGACACCACACTGGCTCCATCTCCTCTGTGAAAGTTACCCCTTTCCGTCTGTGGCTGTGCAGATGATACTGGAGGGATAAATCGGAAGCAAAGTCTGAATTCATGAGATGGAAGCAAATCTGCTTACAGGTCTCTTAATGAAGCTGCAGACATTTTTGCTGATGCCTGACATAGTGGTTTTGTGTATCCGCGTGGGACTACAGAAATGGAGGAAAGCAAAGCAATCATGGCAGCCTACTCTGTCTGTAGGTTTTCTATTTCTGTATTTCCTGGATCATTACCTAGGCCTGCCTGCATCTCTTTGCCCATCATCCAAACAGCTGATTTCCTGAAAATGGTGCCTATTTGATTCCAGCCACCTCCAGCTCTCTTGTGTCTGATGTATCTGGAAAGGAGCCTTACCCTCAGCAAGCACTTAAGGATTAACGAAAGTGGTGGTGGCAGCTTCCTGCCTGTGCTGGAGCCCTGACTGGTGCCTCCTTGCTTACCAAGGTTTGTTTATTTATCCCAGACAAAGGGCCAGCACCGTAACAGTGCAAACAAGTTCCAAGTCTTTAGTCTGGGATAGTGCAGTTACTTAAATCCTGGTATGCCGGTTTGAGTGGTCACAGATTGTGTGCAGAAATAAGGCAGCTTCTGTCCCATAGCAACAGCTTGTTATATGGAGTGTGTGCTTCCCATTTATTTTAAGGCTGGTTGCATGCAAAGGAGGAGAATTCAGCAATATCCTCCTTGTTTCTAGTGTTAACAGAAAGTATTCATATTTCCAATTATTTAAGCTATTTAGGAACATTCTGGTAAGTGAACTGCTTAGAGGAGGGTGATTAACGTATGCAAACCACCTTGTTCAGCTGAAATCTGTTTACCACACTAAAATGTCAATACTATTATCTGCTATTCTCTTGAAGTGTTAGTATTTCCATCTTTAGACAATGCCACATTGCTGGAATACCACTCTAGGCAGATGCAGTGAGGAGGCAGAGGACTTCTGAAGCTTGTGGCAACTATTTATGTAAATCTGTATGTAAGATCCTCTTCATACCAGTTATTTTGGGAATTAACATTAATTTTTGGTGCATGCTTCTCAAAATATGGAATTTTTCTCTCTACTATTTCAAATGGTCTTTATCCATTTAAGTAGGAATTTAAAACACTATGGAACTTTTAGCTGTGCATTTGACTATTCCAAATGAGCTACCTTATGAGTTGTAGGTTTAACAAACCCTTCCACTGCGGAATTTTCCCTACATCTTCCCTGTTGTCTTGCAAATGTGGACTAGGATAGGATAATTTTGTGCCAGTAGTGAAGGGCTTTGTCCAAACTACTTAAGGTCTAATGGTTTTCATGTATGTCATAAACCCAAATGCTTATTTGGTGGCAGTGAGTTAATTTGCAGCATATGATGTGGTCAATTTGTGAATGCATTCAATTACTTAAGAATTGTAATAAGGTAAATAAAACTTTATAAAATTCCTCTAATTTTCAGGAAGCATTGCCAAGAAATTGCTAGTATGAAACTAAAAATCGTAAGCAGCCTTGAAAAACCAAACAAACCCCATAAAAAGTCATGCCCCTGGGTTTAGCTAGGTGTGCAGGTGCTATATCCTAACCACAGCAGTATTATTGGATTTGGAAGTGGCAGAAAAGAGCTTATAAATTCCAGTAGGTTTTCAAAGAAGGCCATCACAGTTACAGGATCATTAGTAAGGCTATAACAAGTGAGGCTGGGAAGGAAATGTGATAGCTGTTATTACAGCAAATGGAAAAGTGGTGAAAAACTAACAAGCTTTTCAAGACCTAAGCCTTTGCTCAAGTCTGAAACTAAAGCATTAATTTCAAGCAAACTACTGACTGCGAACAGTTCTCTGTATTCAGCTATCATCTCTTAACACCCAGTCATGCTGCAGTGGGAGTACTGGGGGATGTGCTACTGATGAACAAGGAAGATGTTTGTAGTACCTCATAGTATTTCTTATTGGCCTGACAAAACAAGGAGCTGTGCTGTTTTCCGTATTGCCTTCATGTGTCACTGAATTTGTTGACAGTGTTGGCTGAACACCCATGTGACTTCTTTAAGTAATACATAAGTGCATTTGTGAGAAAATTGTGAAAATATACCTGGGGTGTTTTCACTAGAGTTCATTTTGGCTTTTGTTATGCTTTTTATGATGTCTGACAATGAAGTGGATAAAATCTACAGTAGGCTTTGACTTATAGTTAATGGGGAACCCCAGGATTTGTGTTAATAGAGACTTTTTAAACATGAAATCTTTGGATAGAACATAAAACCTTTTTGCTTACAAGTATGTGATAAATCATGGGCAGAGAGCAAGCTGTAGTCCATTTTTTGGTGTGCTTTTTTGTTTGGTGGTGGTGGTGTTTTTTTCTTTTGTAGCAATGACAGGAAGACAGATTTTTAAATTCCAGTGCTTTGCTTCTTTGCCACAAATTAAGTAAGTTATGAATTAGAAAATTTTCCAAGAAGAGCATTCCTAGGCTTTCCAAGCTGTATCATACCAATCTGGGGTGGGGAGGGAAAGACTTCAAAAAAAAATGGGTTTAGGTCAACACTAGGACATCTTACCAAGACCCTCTTCATGTCCCGGTAATATGGTCCATTTCATTTATTAAAAAACCCAAAATATCTGGGTACTATGCCTGCAATTCCTTAATCTGCAGAGAAGCTTAATTGCAGCTATACTATGGTTGTTTCATAGGTACAGACCATGCTCATGTTCTAGTAGGTTGAGCAGAAGCCCCTTGGAAAATGTGGTTCCATCCTTTTATAGCCTTTTTGTTTAACACATCATGTTCAACGTATTTGTCACTGTCCATATGACAGGCTTATTGCATCAGGGCTATGGGATAAATCAATAAGGAAACTTCTGCTTCAGGTATCTGCTGATACCTGGAGGGATATTACTGAGTATCGGAGATGAAGGAAAGAACTGTCTAACAACTGGCAAACTGCNCGTATTTGTCACTGTCCATATGACAGTGATAAATAGCTTATTGCATCAGGGCTATGGGATAAATCAATAAGGAAACTTCTGCTTCAGGTATCTGCTGATACCTGGAGGGATATTACTGAGTATCGGAGATGAAGGAAAGAACTGTCTAACAACTGGCAAACTGCTGTTTCTTTCAGATAGGCAGACAAGAGTTTTGCTGGAATTAAAAATCAGTTCTAAGCAATATAGATGTGAAGTGGATCAGTAATCAGTCCCTGTGAAATCTACCAGACTAAGACTGCTTGCACATCTCTAAAAGCAGAAGTTTGGGCTAGCTAGTGGAGACTGGAAAGCTTCTCATTCAAGCAATTGCCTGTGTCAGCACCTTTTTCTGCACTGAGTAATTTTAGTTCTTAGGTAATGTCAGTAAGAACTGTTTTTAAAGCTTCCTTTATATTCCTAGTCTTCATATAAGGGCTTCCCCTCTGCACCCCAAGATGACATATGCAGAGCTGAAATCCTTCCCTAATAACAGCAGTACTGCGGTGCAGGAGTTAGAGATAAGAGTGCAGTGGTGATGAAATGAAGTCCAGCTCCCATGCTTATTCCTCAATGTGCTGTATATTTTTAAGGCAGCTTTATGTTGCTCACAGTGATGGAATGCCATTATAATTTTTGTGAAACGTGCAGTATAGGGTGTCATTAGGGATTTAAGGAGTATCAGCTGCCAGGCAAAAGTAGAGATACTTAATCTCTTTCATACTTCTGCTTTCCAGCTTCACTGAAACAGTGAGATATCTTCCCTGAGTATACTTATCTGGGTAAAACGCTGTCACTAAAATCATGTCTTGGTGCAGGAAATGGGGAGAAGGAAGGGGGTGATGGAAAAGGAGCTTTGTATTAAGGAACAAGAATCTTGCTCAAATTTGAGTTGGTGAATATTGCACTGCTGTGCTCTCTGTAAGTCCTCTTTTGTCCCTTAGCAGCAATTAGGTAGGAAATATAAGGGGGATGAGTAGAACCAAAATGGGTGCTATTTAAATATGCACAGAGGAAAATAAAACCAAAACATGGTATGTGTATTTCTGCACTAAACCAGAAACCTAAGTAGTAAAATGCAGAACTAAGTGCTTGTCTTTAAAAGAGGCTATTGACATAATATGCATCTTAAATGTGCTAGAAGGATGACAAGTGCTGGGATAATGCAGAATCGAAGTACAGAGAATGACAGAGTAGGCTGAGCTGATGGAAAAACTGCTGTATGCTAAAGCTTAAAGTCAAGTCTGATCAGCAGACTGCCGTAAGTAATATAAAATCCCAGCAAGTTTAGGAATAGAAAATAAAAATATGGCAGGAAGACTGTATTATTGGCACTGGTGTGGTTACACCAGCAGTGTTACAAAAAAAATGGGAGAGACCATAGAGGGATGAAGTGCAACCAGCTGTGTTGTACCTTATCCTGGGTACCTTTAATGTCTGTCTGGTTGGGTATCCCATATTGGGATGGGATACTTCAAGCTAAGCTTTAGACACTGTCAGTGGCAGCTTTCTGGGCCATCTAGTGAGGGAAATCCTGAGGCAGCATCTGACTGCTGAGCATGCAGAGCAGTTTCAGAATGTCACAATGGAAAAGCTGCCCTGTGGTAGTAAGTACAGCGTGCATAAATTCAGCATCTGTGCAGAGGGAACAAACACCACAGAAGCCTACTTTCCAGAAACTAAGGACAACACTACTGTGAGAGCAAAAAAGAGGATGTTTGCTTGCTGTAAGTTTGTTTGGCCTTGTGGTGTTTGTCAAACCTTTAAACCACCACAAAGACATTGTATTGGAGACTTCAGGGAAAAGAGTATGTTCTATTAGGAAATACGGAAGTGAAAACAGTGTGATTATATAGCAAGGGAAAAGAAGGTATTGTAAGAGAAAACCCCAAACCAAAACAAAAATCCCAACAAAACAATACTAATCCCAAATGCTCCTTTGAAAAGTGAAAGTTGGATCCAAATGGGGAATGGAAGGAATAACAGAAACCTTGCAGGTCAGATTAGAAACTTGTAAAAAGTATAAATAGACACAAAGTACTTCTTTTGCAAATACATTAGAAATAGGAATACTGTCACTGATTCTGCTGCCTTCTCCCTGCCATAGCCAACAGACCACTGTAGTGGGGGCTGTGTTTGTTTTTATAAAAAGCATTCAGAGAAGATACTTACATTAGTAAAAGCAAATTATTTTTTACTTTTCAAGTGGAGAATGCTGGAGATTTACATGCCACAATCCTCCCCTATAAGGGAGGGGGCTACCAAAGGCTTTGTGTTGGTGTCTGTAGAAGTGACTGGAGGAACAAGTAAAATAGATAATACCAGGGTAATAACTATGATATGATATGCATTGAAGAATGGAAAAGCTACCTGTGATAAGTAACTGCTCACCTTAATATGATTTTGCACCAGAAGACTGAAAGGATGGTAGGGGCAGGGCCGGGAGACAGTTTCTGGAAAAGACCAAAAAGCCCATTTGCTATATTGGGTGGTTAATGGAAATTACTTTCAATAACAGAATTAACCTTTGGCTAAACATGAAGCATAGCAGAATAGTCTGAATGACTTTTGCAACAACTTTTGCCTTGTTATGTATTGGAATTCTTTGAAGCACACGATGAATATGAGAGCAAATCTCACAGTGAAGGAAAGCACCAGTAAACTATTTCAGAGATGTCTGCTGGAGCCTGTACTGCTTGATATATTGATGAATAATGTGGAAAAGGCAGTGAACAGTGAAGTGACCAAGTTGCTGATGATACTTAGGTATTCAGTGTAGTCAAACTGAAACCTAACTGAAAAATTGCAGACAGGCTTTATGAGTTTGAGCAACTGGGCAGTAGAAGGGCAAATGAGAATCAATATATTGATTTGAGCTGCCACTTTCCCTTCAGGAGTGATGTCTTAAGTGTATAAAAGACATTCTTACAAAACCAGCCTCTCAGTAGTGGTTAAATTCTACCTCCCCTCCCCTCCCACCCTTGCGAACAAAACACATCAAATGGCAAGAGTTAGGGAAGTAATGGAGAACCAGCAGAAAACTTCACAGTGGTCCTATGTAGGGCAGTGGTGCACCTGTGTCTTGAATACTGTGGGAAGTTCTGCCTCCCTTGTGCTCTACCATTTCTAGAATGATACAGCCTAAAGTAGATATGGACAAGAGCAATGAGGGTGATTAAAGACCTAATTTCTGAAAGCGGAATGATGAACTACAGTATAATTCTTCAAGCTGGAAAACAGCTACAGTTGCAGTGATATGAAGAACATCTATGTGTTTGTGACTGTTGGGGGAGATAACTAGGTAATGACTCTTCACTGTGTCCTCCAGCAGAAGAGCTAGCAGCATCAGGCAGAACTGGTAGGCTACAGGTTCGAAGTACATGAAAGAATTTTTTTCTGCATAGTGTAGTTAGACTGTGGAGCTTGCAATGTGGCACCTTGCATTGTTTCACAAAATGATAGCACAGGTTTCAGAAATAACCTGCTGAAGGCTGTTAACTAGGAAGATAATATTTCTGTCTCAGGAAGTCTCAGCTGTGCAAGCTAGCATGTATTCTGAGATGTCTTGGTGCATGCTTTACCTCTTTCTGAGCACTTTCCCTAGAGCTCTGCTATTGCTGGCTCTTGAAGCATAGGTGGACTTTTGCCTGGCTTGTATAGCCTTTCATACCTTGCTGTAAATAGAAAACAAGTTTATGTATGGATGAAATACCTATAAATTATAAAATATTCTGTAGGCTTCTCAGGTAGTCTCTCACGTTCTTTCACTGAGAATGTGAGCCAGCAATTGGTTGAAGAACTGGATGCCTTAAATGATTTCTGGTTTGGGTGTTTTCAGGGTGGAGCAGAAGAATAATAAGGCTCGTACCAGGAAATAAAGAAAAAGGCCATGCACTTTATACAAAATAGGTCAATGTTCCCCACTTCCTGGGGTAAGCCAGGATCCCCAGAATTTGTGTCCATTGCAGATAGGATGGGCAATAGAAACTGTATTGCCCTCTTGACTGAAGGACTGAAGTGACTGGGAAACAGAGAGGCTTGTCTGAGAGTGAGTAGCAGATGATGGAAGTTCACTGGCTAGCTTCAAGTTACACAATTTGCTGAACCTTATACTGGTGAAAGAAAGTCTGTGCTGAGTTAATGCACTTAGGAGTATGAAAAACAGCTTTAAATAATGCAAATATGAAGAGCAGCTAATTAGGAATGGCTGATCTATGAGGTCGTAGTTCTTACAGTGTTTTCTAGTACAGCCTTAAAAAGTATGTTGTTTTTCCTTAAGCATGTGGTAAAAGTTCTTTCCTGTTGGTATTCCTTTTTCTTTTCCGACTTGCACGGATGCCTTGGAAGTCTTCTGCTCTCTTGGTATGACATGGGAGTTTGTGTTTGTGGTTCCTAATGATTTAGAGTGCAGAAAACTGGCCTGTACAATGTATGTATGTGCAAAATGGATAACTTAAAATCCTGTTTTTTGAGGAAACCTAATCACTGCAATATATATATGTTTTTTTAAGGAAAAGAATTGAAACCAGTATGTATTTCTTCAAAAAACATTTTTTTTTTTTAGTATTGTAAAAAATTCTGGCAGCTTTTATTTTAAAGTTGTATAATGAAGACCTGCAGAACAAAATATTAATTGTAGTCATTCATAACATTGATAGTGGCTAATCCTTATCATATGATCAGCTTTGTAGCAGTTTTTCACTAATTCTCCTAGTCTGATTTTGTGTATATTTAACTGAGCTAGCATGGCTAATTCAATTTCTTTTATCAACACTACCCATGACAAAGGTCTGTGAAGCTATTTACATCATTAAGCTGGAATGTGAGGGAGACCCTTCTCTCTCCATAAACTGATCGGTTCCCTTAACACTGCAAGGTGCCCTGAAACCTGTGCCACAAAGTACATCTTGATTGAATTGTGCTACTTACATTTCTGCCTATGTAAAACTCTTTTGTTCTTCTCAGTTGTCCTACAAAACTACTAGAAATGTTTTCATGTTTTGTTTTTTGTTTCCACTTGAATTTGTGATTTTTAGATTTATTTTTTCCCCTTTTATGTGCAACCAGGATTTAAAAAAAGAATAAAAAATAAGGACTGTGTGGCTGTGGCATGAAGCTACCTAATTCCTGCTAAGCTTCTTCACATTCTGGATGGAATTCCTTCATCAGTCCTATGCATGACCATAATATGGTAAAGCTCATAGCTTAAACTATTACCATGATGTGATAATTTGAGGGAATACTCTTGTCAAGAGCAGGACCCTGCCTGCCTGTTAGGAGCTGAATCAGCTTGAGAAACTGTCCATATAGTGCATGGGTGTTAGCACTGAAATCCTTGCCCCTGGGACTCTATTCTCTGAGCTTTAGAGAGAATTTCCTGCTGCCTGCTTAGCTTCTGTAGCACTGTTACTGCTCATGGAGAGGATGAGAGGGACTTATTTGTTTTTCTATGTAATGTAAGTTTGAAAGGTGCCAAGAAGGTTGGAAATTATGAAAGCTCTGAGGAATTAAAAAAAAAGAGTGAAGCCTGATACTGCACTACATGGACTTTCTATTTTAATTATGTTTCAACTTCCTTTACCGTAGAAGTGCTATGACTCAGCTTCATAAATCGTGAAGGTTTGAAACTGTTTAGAGAATCTTCTTGCATAAAGGTTCTTGGTTTATGATGAATGAATTCATTTCCCTGTAGGTGTTCTGGCTCTGATAACCCAGACATTTATACAAAATATTTCAGTTATTCTTCTTTTGCTGTGCTCTCTTCAGTGAAAAAGGAAAGGACTCTTTGAGACATTCGAGTTGTGATACAAAATGGGAACTAATCTGACTCATATAACTAAAATGAAGAGGCAGAGTGCACCTGAGGGATTCCCTGCTAGCATCTCCTACACAGGCATAAAAAAACCCAACCCAAACCAAAGCACTAAACCATCTTAAGGTCTCCTCAGATTTTTAAGTACTTGGAAGCAGCCATGGTACTTTGCAAATTTTAATGTGTGGTTTAAATGTGAGCTGTCATACAGGAGATTGTAGATCTTATGCTAGGAGCATATACTTTTTTCATATGAATTTTCTCTATAATTTCTTCAGTGATGTCGTAGCTATTTGGATAGTATTTAAAGAGCAAAGTAGATTTTTTTTATTCAGTCCATTTTCTTGATTATAGTATCAATATTTTGTTGAGTGTATCAATATTGTTCTGTTTACAGGGGAAATTCCTGGAATCAATGACGATCTGATGTCCACAAAGCTTTCTTTGCTTGAGAACATTTACCACGTTAAAGAAAAACAAAAAAAGCCAACAAACAAATCTCCCCCCCCCCCCACCCCACACCA
>NDXB01022574.1:87278-106806 GCA_002631895.1 Agapornis roseicollis
CAAAAAAATCCCCCCCCCCCCCCCCTTCCTTGCGATAACACAAAATTCATGTCCTAGGCATGAATATATATTAAAGCTTGACTGCAGTTGACTATTAATCTTAAGAACTATTTTTCTGCATGAATATTTCTGAAGAAAATAGGCCAGCTTATGAAGGGTGCAGGTTTTTATGTATGTATAATTTCTAGTAGAACTTTGCAGGGTTAACTTCCCTCAGAGGTGAAACGTGTTTAACCCACAGTATCCTTTATTCTGGCCATTTGACAGAGGTCTCTTTACTGACAAATAATGATTGTTTTTGTTTTTCCTCCCAGACTCTTACCTGTTTGCAGATTGATAAAGCATAAACAAGACAAAACAAAACAACCCTTATTTGTAGTGGGCCATCATCCTAAAATAGAACATTCTAAGCCAGAGAACAGGGCAGGTTACTATTTTAGAGAAGATACAAATTCAGCAGGAGGGTTTTATCTAAAGAAAAGTTCTATGGTTTCTATATAAAGTTCCCAGCTTTGTGAATCTGACAGATGGGGGTGTCATTTTTCAAGATTATGACTCATCTTGTATATTCTAAGTATAGTTATTACTTTGAGGCATTCCATAATTTACTCACTGACAGGAGCTTTTGCAGCTGTCTGCAGGATTAAGATTTTTCTCAGTGTTTCAGCAATGGAGTGAATACTTTAAGTGGGATTCTGCTCAGGGGCCAGATCTAGATTCCAAATAAAAGGCTAAATGGATCAAAGGTGCATTGTCATAGCTTTTCTCATTGTGCTACCTTTCCAAACCTGCCAAGCTCCCTGATATTTGCAAAGGAAGTAATTCAGAGAGGTAGCATGTATCAATATGGGGGAGGAGAAGGGGAATAGCCTCAAATACATGATGCTGAGGTGTATGAGACTATTCATCATATTTTCTGCCTTATGAGCTCATCTGCCTGCAGTTATAGTATAAAAGACAACGATGATGAATAACCATAAGTGGTGCATTTTCCAAAATCTGGACAAAAGATTGTTCTTTAGGCACCTAGTAGGGTTGCAACCCCCCAAAATATTGTTACTTGTCTTTATCAGAAGCATGTTTCTATTAATCATGATGATACAAGAAGGTGTGAAATAGCAGGTGAGAGCTGGCTGTGTTTCGAGGGTGGGAAGGAATGGAACTGGAGTTTGCCACGTCCTGCAGGGGATGGAGAGAAGGGACCAAATTGTGGAGTTAGATGAAGGAGTTTAATAGCAGAACCTTTTGCCACCAGAATTTCCCCGATCACCTAGATCAGTTCTGAGTTCCCTGTGTCTGCAGCTTAGCAACGGAAGTGATACAGCTCTCCTGAAAGTCAGTGGGAACTGGTGAATGTTCAGCATATGATTTAAAGTAGGCAATCTTGACACTTGTATGCAGTGAACATACTGTTAGGCATTTAGGGGGACAGGAATTGTATTTGATTTGCATAGTGAGAAAAGATGGAAAAAAGAACAAAACCTCTGACCGCATGAGTCTTTGAAATGAACATTGAAATGTTGATTAGAGCACCATGTTCTCTAACTCCCATAGCTCTGCCAGCCTTGTGTGTTAGCTTAGGATATGTCTGCTACATTGAGGTGTCTTCTCCTTAGGTGGTTTAAGATTGAATGACTAGAATTAGGCATGACTGATTTTCCTCTTAGTGCTAATAATGCTTTTAAACTACAAGAGGGAAGATTCAGGCTGGACGTGAGGAAGAAATTTTGCACAGTGAGGGTGGTAAAACACTGTCACAGGTTGCCCAGAGAGGTGTTGGATGCAGCACTGCTGGAGACATTCAGTGCCAGGCTGGATGTGGTTCTGAGCAACCTGGTCTAGTTGGAGAGGGGTTGGACCAGATGACCTTTGAAGGTCTCTTCAACCCAAACTATTCTATGATTCTAATAATGGTAATGACCGCTTTTAAATGCGGAACTTTATACACCTTATGTTGCTTGAAAAACCACAACAAAACAAAATCCCCTTCATAATGATATTTGTCTACTGTACTGCATGACCCTGAGAGTACTTTACCATAAAACAAAGAGGTATTTAGCTTGCAGATGACAGCATGGAGGAGCATTAGCAGAATCAATAGCACATTAAAGATTCAGGCTCCATTAGGTTGATATGGCAGATTATTTTCTCTGGGTGCTGACATCATGCTTGGTTACATCCATTCCTGGATCTTCACGAATAGAGCTGACTCAGCCCTACTGAGAACTTCAGTCTCTCAGGAGATCTTCCCTTGTGCCTCCTCCCACGGCTCTGTGCCTATTGGTGTGGTTGCCCAGTTATCTTTACAGAGGCTGCAAACAGTGCTGTAGCCATCAGGGTGTCCTAGCACTGTGGTCTGCCTTGGGCTTGGTGCTGCCTGGGATGCTCAAGGTAGTCCTTGCAGGCCTTGCCAGATGGTTGAGTTATCCAAAAGAGGAAGGTAGGTTGGAAGTGGTTTGTGGCAAAGCCACCAAAGGAAGGATAATACCAGGGAGGTCAACAGGAGAGTGGGTTTCTTCATTGTAGTTTCTGTAACGATTTGCATGATACAGTGTGCTGCAATACCAGGGTATTGAAGTGGGACTAAAGAGCCACAGTTTTGCTCCTTAGTTATGTCTCTGTCTCACTTTGTGGCTTTGAGTAAATTGTTTTCAACTTTCCTCATCAAATAAAATCAAGAAAATAATTCTTATATATCTTTTTATAATACTTTGAAATGGCCATTAGAAAGGTGGTGTTATTATTCATAGACTTGCTTTTTTCCTTTTTATATTTTTGTATGCGAAATATTTTCATCTTTAATTCTTGGAATATTAATTTCTCAATTAATAATATTGTTTCATACTTGCCAAATTATTGCTTTAATGACAGTAATGCCAGTGTGCTGGTGGAGAAGCTACATCAAAGGAAAATGATAAAATGATTTGATTTTTTGAAGGCACAATGTTTGCTGCATTGTGCACAGTGGCTGGAAAGAGGGCTCTTTTGTGATTAAGTATTCAGTTGTGTTTCTAGGAAACTGTTGGTCTCCATTAATACAGTTCCTTCAAAAAGCTCAGGAGTAAAATTTTGCTATGTGATTTACACAATTACAGAGTTTTTATAATTGCATTAGCAGGTCATGTAAAGCTTTATCAAATAAGGGAGGTAAGGCGACAGTTTGTAAAAGCAGCTGCATAACTTCTTCATCCACAGATAAGACAGATCAGAGATTTAAGTTCCGAACTATAGATTTAGATAGTTTATACTCTTGGTATTTAATTTTAGGTATGTCATTAGAAAACTTCACTTTATAATGTGATTTTTAAAATGCGTAATCAGCTATTCTTTCTTCAGTTCGATTCTCCATCAGTGCGGAATTTCATCTTCCCCTTGCTAATGAAGTAAATAAATCAATACAAATGACTTGCAGTCATAAACTCTGCTGAGTTATAAGCTTATGCAACACCACAAAGTCCACAAATGCATCATTTTAGTGCTTCAGCTCTGGTTTACGAAGCAGTAAGTTGGTAGGGGATGTAAGAAGGCTGGTGGGACAGTTAAGAAGACAAAATTTCCCTTCTGGAATGGTCCATTTTGGACTTTTTCATGCTGCTCTTCTTGGAACATGCTCTATGGGCATCCCAGCTGTTCCCATCCTTCTCCACCAGGAAGTGTGTGCGCCAAGGGTCTGAGGTCTGGTGGGCAGTATTGGTGTGTATTACCCAGTGCCCTGTGCTTCAGGCCTCTGCTTCTGCTGCCTATGCCCTGAGACACTGGTGCTGCTGGGAAGTGTGATGATCAGCGTCATTTTTTCTCTCCTCTTCTTTTGAACTTTTCCATCACTTTCTACTTCTGGTACCCTCGGTGCTTTTCCTTTTGAAAAAGGACTGCTTCTTTATAGAGAAATGGATTTAACAATCAGGAGGAAGCAGGTGACCAGTCACTATTATATGCTATATAAATATATGAAGTATATGTGTATATATATTTCTATGAGTTATAATATAGAATATTATAAAATTATAGATTATATATGTGTAAAACTTGTATGGGACATATATATGCATTATGCATATATACATACATATGTATGTGTATATATGTATATACATGTCATATATATGTATGTAAATAAATAAAGGCTTAGATCCTGTACAAAAGAGGTTTAAAAGCTGCTTAAAGATATGTTCTGAATCTAATTTGTAATTTGATTGTTACTGATGCATTTATTTTTTGTTGGAGCCTGGAGGCTCTATGCAAGATTATGGCACTGTATAAAAAACTGAATAAACAATGTGAACTGAAGGTATAGGACAAGCAGACATGGAAGAGACATCTGGACTCTCCTGGCCTGTGTTTTTACCTGCGCATTTCTGTAGGTAAAAGCATTAGCTTCCAAAAATCAGGATATAACAGAATTATATGTTGTTGTGAGATACAGGTGATGTGAAAACAAATTTTTTTAATTGCCTGTCATAAAAGGAAAAAAACTAATGTCGTGGTTTTGGAGAGCAGTGTGCTGCTTTATTGATATTTCTGGCTTTAAATTTAAATCAGTGGGAATTGTACAGTGCTCTAGGGACCTTATCGCTAGCAGACTTAAATCCTTCCCAAGCAATTGCACACCTGTGTAAGAAGGTGATGCTTAGTGGTGGAGGTGGAGTACAGCAGCGTGGCTGGGGCAGTGCACTCTTGATCTGCTGATTGGTCGTGGTCTGGTGGATTTCAATTTGTATCTAGATTGAATCAGTGGCAGAGCTGAGAAAGAAGCTGAATTTTCAGTCTCTTTCACTTAGGAAGCTTCAGCTTGATGAATACTAGAAATAGCTTGTCTCAAGATGTGATTTGAAAATTCTAGACTTGTCTGTAGTTAATTTCTCATTGCTTTTAATATCATGTGTGCCTAGCTGTGATTACTGAACTGCAGCAGCCTTACATAGTCTGTCTGCTAATGTCTGTTGCCTCCTTTAACTTCAATTACAAGTTTCATTTCCTAAAATGGATGTTCCCCGACTTCCTAGGGCATGGCTCTGTTTTTGAAGGAATTGGTAAGAGGTGCCCGTGCTTGACTGCACTTTGAGTTTCTTCTACAGTGCAACCCAGTTCACGATGTGGGCAGTAATTTTCATGTCCTTTTGTACCCTGCCACAAGAACCAACCAACCAACGAGAATTCACTCTTAATAAACTGATTTACTAAGTCCTGATCAGGAAGAGGAAAACAAACATGTGATGCCAAGGCAGTCATTTGCCACCTCCTACCAGAAGATCAATCTAGGACAATGGCTACCTTGGGCAGACTGTCCTTCAGTTTTATCTGCAGAACCTAACATTGTGGTTGAGAATATCCTTGTGGCTAGTTGGGGGTCTTCTCTCAGCCTCCTGACCACCCCACTCACTGTGGGGTGCCAGAGGCTTTGGCATTGTGCAGGCACTGCTCAGCAATTGCTAAAACATGGTGAGCTGTCAATGCTGGTTTAGCCACGCATCTGAATCCTAGCACTGTATGGGCTGCTGTGAAGAAAGCCACCTCCATCCCACCTGCACCCTATATGCTGTAATATGATTAACCATGACAAGTGCAAGGTCCTACACCTGGGTCACAGCTACAGATTGGGCAGAGAGGAGATTCAGAGCAGCCCTGCAGAGGTGGACTTTGGGGTGTTGGTCAATGGGAAAATAAACATGAGCCAGCTTCAGTGTGTGCTTGCAGCCCAGAAAGCAACTGTATCCTGGTCTGCATCAAAAGGAGCGTGACCAGCAGGTCAAAGGAGGTGATCCTGCCCCTCTACTCTGCTCTCCTGAGACCTCACCTGGAGTATTGTGTGCAGTTCTGGTGTCCTCAACATAAAAAGGACATGGAGCTGTTGGAACAAGTCCAGAGGAGGGTTATGAAGATGACTGGGGGAGTGGAGCACCTTCCATATGAAGACAGGCTGAGAGAGTTGGGGCTGTTTAGCCTGGAGAAGAGAAGGCTGCATCGTGACCTCATAGCAGCCTTCCAGTATCTGAAGAGGCCTATAGGGGTGGTGGGGAGGGGCTCTTCATTAGGGACTGTAGTGACAGGACAAGGGTTAATGGGTTCAAACTTAAACAGGAGAGGTTTAGATTGGATATAAGGAAGAAATTCTTTCCTGTTAGGGTGGTGAGGCACTGGAATGGGTTGCCCAAGGAATTTATGAGTGCTCCATCCGTGGCAGTGTTCAAGGCCAGGTTGGACGAAGCCTTGGGTGACATGGTTTAGTGTGAGGTGCCCCTGCCTATGGCAGGAGATTGGAACTAGATGATCTTAAGGTCCTTTCCAACCCTAACTATTCTATGTTTCTATGATTCTACACAAATTGCATCAGCATATATGAACTAACATTTAATTGGGGCAATTTTTAATGTTATTGAACTTTCATTTAACGTATTATTAACTGTGGGTACTAGGTAGAAAATAAATACTTGATTTCTTTTCTACTGCTCTCTGAAACAGAGAACTGGGGGAAATGAAATGTAAGGAATAGAAAGAAGAAATGGTTCCTTTTACTAAAGACAAGCTTTTTACTTTTCTTTTGCCATGCATGTATTTTTCATAGCTGGAATATTTTTCCATTTGTGGTATCTTAGGTACAAACTAACTGTTCATTGCCACAACTGAAATGTCCATATACATCATATCTTAACAGACAAATTTGGGTTAGATGGGTCTGTAAATGATTTTTGACTGTTATTTTGACTGTTATTGATAGCTGATTTTGATAAGCATGTGTAAGAATCAAGTCACTTGGCATAGTGTCAGAAACTGTTTATGATACATCATGGTTTCTTAAATTAGTGTTTTGAGTCCTGTGGAAAGATGAGAAGGTATTGCCACACAATTAATGGGCGATGTGGAATGAGAAATTTAACCTGGGTAAGTATCTATAGTTACATATAAATCTCACTGGTAAGATGCAATTTCTTGTTTCTCTGACATCTGCAGTATAATTACTATGCTTTAACATGTGGTTGGAGAAGGTCTATTTTTTATTTAAAGTTCATGAAGACATTCCATTGCTACTTCAAGTCTGGTATCCTCAGTTAAATATGAGCTGTTCTTCCTGCAATTACAAGCCTTATAATGCTAATCTTCCGTGTTTTTATCTTCTTTCCTCTGTGCTTAAGTTCATTGCCATTATTCTTGGCAGTTAACTGTTGTATTAATAAGCTGAATGCATGCCCTTGATTCCCTTCTAAACAGAAACAATCCTGGGTTTACAGCTGCTATGGTAAATAATAAAATCAATAGGAACTATTTTTTTTCTAAATGAAGATGTATGGTAGACTTGCTTGGACTTATATCAAGTGTGGAATGACTTATCTTTTGAGGCAGCCAGTAACAATGGTTTCAAGTAAGGAAACACAAAGGAAAGTCCTTCTTGTCTTCCTTTCTTGACTGTAAAGCCATGGGAATGCCAGGCTGAAATTGAATAAACCACCATCTTCCCATTAGCTGTGCCTCTGAGAGATTCAGATGGCATGATTGAGGTAAAGCCTGCCTTTCTGTCTTTAGTGGTTTGACAGTTATTTTAGCCTTAAAATGCAAATTTGACTTTTAAATTTTCTTTTTCCTTATGTATATGTGACAATGTTCTCAGGCTGAAAAGACATAATCAAGCCAGTCTTTGATCTCAGATATTGTTAAAACAGATGGAAATTATTCTTTCAGAGGAAGCTGTAAATTACAGGAGACTGTAGCAGCAAGTGAATATACATTTTGCAGGTGGTTATTCTTTAAACATAATAAATTTCACTGGAGAGATCCATTTTCAGTGCATTCTGAGTAGATTTTTTTATTTTTTTCCTCCCAATTCTGTCATCTGATACCCAGAACTCTGCATTACACGCTCATCTGCAGGCAGGGGCCAGCAAGTGAGGATAACACTGAGGCCTGAGTCAAGATCCTCTGAAGTCAATCAAGGAGCTCTTCCAGGCATCCACAATCTTTCTTAATCAGGGTAGATACAGGCAGTGATAATATATGATGTGCTTCAGAAAACACTGTGAAATCAGTGTTTTCATTGTCTTCAGTGGCATTTTGGAGTTTACTTTATGCTGTATAGCTGAAGTTTGTTTTTCTGTGTGTACGCATACAATACATACACAGATATTGTTGCATGTCTCAATACATCTGAGCTGAACAATCTGTGACTGCTAAGAAATGTTTTTAAATTGAATGGGCAAGTGCCATAGCTCTGCCTCTATTTCCAGTTTTAATAGTGCTTTCCAAATGGTGAAAACAAAAAGGAAGCATTTTCATTACCATGGCCTTGAAGGAAAAAAAAAATAAAATTAAATCTCTTAATCTAAAGAGAAGTAAACAGATTGCCATCAAAACCCCAGTGTCGCGCTGAAGCCAGCTTGAGTGAGCACAGGGAGCTGATTTTCATCTCTTCTGTCTTGTCTTTTTTTTTTTAATCAAAAAAATCACATGCTTCTACAAAGGGAAGGACAAAGAGTTATGGTTGAGGCTACTGGGTGGAGCAATAGCTGAAAACAGCAGAAGCAGTTGAGGTGCCCTTGGGATGAGAGAAGTCCTGAGGCTTGGTAAGCTTGCAGGGCACTGTTCAAACCCACGCATGAGATAAATGCAGACTTGAAAACAGTGCAAACAAGACATATTGGCAGCTCTAGGAAAGGGTGGAGGTGAGGAAAGTGCTGAGTAGCATATGACCAGAAAGACCCAAGGGATGTTTGTTTGTGTCCTCTTATCCAGGGATGTTTGGAGCAGCAAAACTATCGTTACCTAGGGCTGCCAGCTCACATCTGATGTCTTGAAAGCATACCATACCTGGATTACTTTGTCAAAAGCCATCCCTGCAGAGCCTTAGGAACTCAAATTGAATTTGCGTTTTGTCTTTAGTGATATTGCAGTGTTGCATTTGTTATAAATGTGAGGATGTCTGGTATTTTAGATATAGAGATAGTAACTAATAGTTATGATAGTGTTAGTATCTAATTAACCTTGTTAGCGGAGGGATCAGTGAAGAGCCAGGTGGAAGCCTGCCCATGTCATTGAACAGTCCTTGGAAAGTCATTTTGCCTTTCCATAATCTGACTTCTATATGCTATTGAAGGAAGGATAGCCAGTACAGTAAGAATCTGGGAGAAGGAAAAAGTGACTTGGAAAAAAAAAAAAAGCAAGCTCCCTCTAAGTGCCAAGTCTGTCATCTGCTTTATTAGTATGTCATTTGCTGTGTTTACTGAAAACTCCAGTCATGCTGGGAGTTATCCATCCGATATGATGTGTGTGCTGTGACTGTTTCTCCTAACAAGTCTGATCTTTGTCAGTTCTGTTTACGGTATGGAAAATCAAGCAACTTATGTTAATGGCTTTGAAACAATGTCACAGTTAAGGTGTACACTTGAAATACCAGTTCTGAGGAGATTTCAAGGCTGTAAAGGAAATGTGAATCTCATCCTCTGAGAGGAAAATTAAGTCATCAGAGCTGCTGCTAGCATAAGTTAGTGCATTTCTATCAGCTGTATTAACAGAGAAATGAAACAGAAGAGGACAGCAGTAAGATAAATGGCTCCATCTTCAACAGGCTGGAAATGCATTAATACTGCAGTGAAAAGGATCAGTTTAAGAAAGCAACAGGATAGGTGCAACTTCAGGTATAGTTCATTGCCATGGGACCCTGAAGCTTGTAGCAGAAGAGGTGAGAATGAAATACTTAGCTCATAATCCATGAATTTACTAAAATAAAAGTGCAACCTAAGAAGGATGTTTGTGGAAGAAAGTCTTAGCATTATGTTTTAGTTTTTTCTTCTACGTTACTCCAAGCTTAAGTATTGAAGATTAGTCTTTCAAGACAAATTAGGCAGAAGTTTATTCAAGGCGATATATGTGAGATTAGCCCATCAGTGCTATAATTAGAGAAGTGAATCCCCTATTGCTCAGCCATTCAACCAGCCACTGCACATCTGTCCCCTGGACAGAGACTGCAGGGCTTCTTCCTTGCGTGCTCAGTTTTCTGCTAGTTCATGCTAACCCAAAGATCTTCAGATGTACTGTATCGCCCTTACTGTGCTGGTTCCCTCTTTGAAATGTCTGGGTTTGTTGGATGTGTTTGTTTATTATATGATGAGGCAATAACCATAGCAATCTAATAATCAAAACCTAGGTAACAGGAAAGCTTGATATTCGGTATCTTATCCTCTTCTTCCAGACAGAAGCACTGCCTGTGAGTTCCTTATTGCAAGTTTTTGTACTTTTCTGATGGCTTCTTAAATCTTCAATTTATGGCAATTAAATGAAGGTTTATGCATACATCTGGTAACAGGGCTTTGGATCTGGTAATAAAAACATTTTTTGTCATGAAAATTGTGGTTTTTGCCTAGTGCTCAGACTTGTAACAGCAAAAAGCTTGATAGGTAGAGAGCACTTTGCTGTTGTTTATGGCTGTAACTGAATTCTGTCATTATGAAGTAACTGTGCTGAAAAGGAATTTCTGTCCCTTGTGATCAGTAGGGGCTATACTGAGTATATCTCATGCACAATATTTTCATGAATAAGATGCTATTGTTGTTTTTTGGTTTTGTTTGGGTTTTTTTAATAATCTCATGTTATTAGCATCTTATTTGAAAGTTTAACTTTGTGTAAGTTTCTTTTGCTTCTTAAACTGACTGTTAATGCAGACAGGATAGAAAAGTTATAGAAGATGTACAAATAGTACAGATTTTTTTTTTTTAGTTCCATAAAAATGCTTAACACATCTGAATTAATAAAAAAAATTAGCCTTCTTAACTTGGAAGTTTAATTTTCGTCCCCACCCGTGTTTACTAGCAAAAGGTAAGATACTTGCATGTTATCTCAATACTGATCAAAACAAAAAGCTGTAGGATGACAACTTTGGGGCCAACCTGATCTCTTTTCCAGAGCTGACTGACCATAACCTTAGGTCAGAATTCAAAAAATGGGCTAAAAAGTAGTCTTAGATTTTTTTCTTTTTTTCTTCCCTTCCCACAGCCATAGCAACAACACTACATGAATAATTATGTTAATAATAGTTGAATAAAACATTTGTAACAAATTAATCTGATTTCTGTGAATTGGTGAAGCATACAGGAATATTTGAAATCTCATAGGATGCTCTTGGAAAGTATGTTACTTCTAACTGGTGGAATACATGAATAGTTAACAACTGCAGCTCTCCTGTTATTTGCTTTAGATTCCTGAATTAAAGATGCAAAGTAATTTGCACATGCCTCCTTGGAAATATTAAGGGACCGTGATTCATTAAGTGGTTTTTGAAGAGGAGGCTTTTCAGATTAGGCCACTGTCAAATGCATTAGTTCGCCCCTGAAGGAATTTGCCGGAATTGGCTTTCAATTGTATATTTTGTTGCTTTTTGCCTGTTTTTTTTGTTGTTTTTTTTGTTTGTTTGTTTGGGGTTTTTTTGTTTGTTTGTTTTTTGTTTTTTCCCTTAGGAAAGTGGGAGATGGGGAAATGTGGACCTGTACCAAAAGTATGCAAATTGGTTGAGACATTCTGCCAACTAAACAAAGGCTTGCTCTGATCCGGCTGAATGTGTATTAGTAAAATCAGTGCAAATATTTCTCATGCAATTCTATCTCTTAGCCTCAAGTTTTGTAATTTAGTTAGCCCTAACACCAGAGAAACTACAGTAAATAAATCAACTTGGAAAAAGTCTCTCATCACAGTTCAGTGTTAGATAACTGAGCAGTGCAGTAGAAAGTATCCTTGGATCATGATCTCCAGGCGGTGGCTGTCCTTTATCATCTTCTCTGCACTATTAATACCCTTACTAATTCATTGGGCTATTACATTTTCCACATTGCTCACTTTGAATCTACCTTAGTTTGGCCTGTATAAAGGCTGTCTAAGGAACTCTACCAAAACAAGGAACTTGATACTATTCTGTATCTTATTACAGGAAAATTTAAATTGTCATTTAGGATGTATACAGAAAGTGGGAAGTTTCACTGAGATAAACAAGCTTGTATTGCATTAGGAAATGAAAATATTCATCAGCCACACCAAGGCAGTTTTTATTCTAGAGGTTTATTCTGGATCCAGTCAGTAAAGACATAATACACATATTAAGTATTTTTTGAAGCCAATACAGTTGCAATTGTTTCTGTCAAATATAATGCTTCAAAACACTTTTGCTTTATTAATCTTCCTTACGATAATATTGTTTTGCTTGTTGTTATCACTGGAAGAAGCCAAAGAGGAACTCTTAAGCTGTTCTCTCAACTACTGAGAGAAAGGTGTAGAGGTTAAAATAACCTTTTGTGCATTTGAAGAGGCAAGCTCCCCTAGACTGGTCAAAACTCAGCTCCCTTCAGGGAGAAGGTGCTCCTTGAGTTTATTGTCTTGGATCAGCAGTTAAAGATGGAAAGGTGATGACAGCCTGGAACTGGGTATCTTGGACTCAAGCAATGCACAGTCATGACTTACAGTGAGTTACTTCCTTACAGTTACACTGTGAGTGTGGGGACCCACCACAATCTGCCAGTTACTGACTTGGGCTGCTTTTGCTGGCAGGGCTGTAGCCAGGCTGCCCAAATGTGACTGAATGCAGCATGTTTGGTAAAAGGGATTCTCTGTTGTGGGTATCGGTCTGTTCCACTCTTATTTTCATCTTACTTCTCTACTCTTAGGTAGCCTGTGGAAGAGAACTGCATGAGGACAGTTATTCACAAGACTGAGGACCCCTGCAATAGTACTTGGCTTTGGCTGTGATGGCATCATAGGATGGAGTAGAAACCTGAGTGCATGTTTGCTTAGGATTATATGTCTCCTAAATTTGTTGCTGTTGCTGAAACAAAATGAGTTGATTTGTTTTGAATTTTTATGCTTATATGACTTCAGCTTTTTCTTTCAATTGAGCTGGACTAAATTACACTGTTGATACTATTACAGATGGCAAATAAAGTTCAATTTGCCAAAAAAAGATACTGTAATCTTATGATATCATCTAGCATTTCAGTGATGTTGTTAATCTTGATTCTAATGAGTACTGCAGTAGCAGAACCTCAAAAAACATCTAAGGTTATCTGGCAAGTGTGTACTGCTGAATCTGTTGCTGTGTGATGCCAGCGATTCAGTGCATCTCTAGGGTGGGGTATGCTGCTGGTAGGAAAGAGTGCAAAAAAATCATCAGCCTTTGCAATGGTTATGGGGCTGGGATAGCTTCTAGTGTTCATGAGAAATAACTTTGTGGAGCAGGGATAGATTGTGATTTAGATGCTCACCTTAACTGGCAGGGCTGTCTACTCAGAAAGGTGTGTACTTTCCTTGCTTTACTAATAGCATAGTTCTGTTAAAAAGCAAGTGTGCATTAATCTCTCTGTATTAAACTGAACACTAAGCCTCACTGGGGAAAATAGACCAGGACCTCATTTCTTCTGTGAAATATTCGTTATGGTATATTACTGTCTCTAACAGGTAGTTGGAAGACTGACCATTTATGAAGAAGTTAAACAAATCTCTGATCCTTCCTAAATACAATTGAAGGGAGACTAAATATAATACCCAGATTGTATTAATCACCTTTTATTTAATGACTTAAAAAAGGTCATTTACAGATGATACTGTATTGCTTACATTGCATATTCAGAGTTTATGAAAAATTCTCTGGAAATTGAATAGCAGAGAAATTTTGAGTTTTAGGATTGTGAAATGCACTCGTGATAATATATTGGTGAGTATATCTGATGGGTCGATTTTTCAGGTAATTGTAAATCTGTCTGTGAATATCCTAGAACTTATTCATCCTGAAATAATTACCTGAGTAGCTGCAAGGAGAGAATCAGGAGTTCTGTTCTAAACCAATGAAACAGCTTCTTTGTTATTAGTGCCATGGAAACCTGGAGGCCTATTTACATGCTAAGGTTATCACGTGCTTAAGACTGATACCTCTTTTGCATCTTTATTGAAAATCCACTTAAAAAACAGCTAGATCAATCTTGCTGCCTTTTTGGCTCCTAAAACAGTGTTTTCAGGGCTGCTGTTTTTCCTCTACTAATGCTGAGTCTTTTTTGCACTGCTTTTATTCTTCATGACTTAAAGTGGTCCCACCTTCTTGCTTTGCACTCATTTTAAGGTGATATCCTGTCCTTACATTTAAAGGAAAATGATACTGCTGACAACATCAACTTGGGGACTTCGGCAACTCTTCTCTTTCATTTTTATCTTTATATTTACCTTGCATGCTGAATAAAAATTAAATCACAGTCACTTCATATGATTGTTCAATTTGTATATCTTATAAGTTAGGAAACCAAATTCATATCTTAGGACATCTGTGGAGATATCTCAAGTTTCCGTTTGAGTTTAGTAAAGCTTAAAGTGCTAAAATCCATTTTAGTCGCAAGTACGAGATACTTCAGTGTAGTTGACATTCTTCAGGTCCAGATTAAGATAAAAATGTTTGACAGATGCATTATCTATATTTTGGGGTGGGGGAAAGGGCAGGCAGATGAAAAGGAAGAATGAGCAAGTTTTATAACATGCAAAACAGTATCCTAAAGAAGCAAGATTAATGTGTATGTACTGATTCTTACATCTTGAAGACACAAGGGACTTGTGCAGTTTCGCTATGGAAACTCAAAGCGTAAGAAGAGTTCTTAGTCAAGAATTCTGAAAGTGTGTATGACTTTGCCTATGATTAATGCTAGGCTTAAGCCAGTGGAAAGAATCTAGCTCCCCCTAAAGACTCTGATCAATGTGTTTGTTTAAGCTAGTGTAGTAATATCTACAACTGGCTTGTTTTTGAAATGAGACCTCTCTGTCCACAAAAGATGTTATCTACATGTCATGTCTATGTAGTAGGGAGGAGTAGCTGTTTCTGTAATGGAAAAGGAACAACTTTAATGGAAAGCTAATCAGATGGGAGGGTGTCTTTTGTGGTTGTTTTTTTTTTGGGGGGGGACGGACGGGACACACACAGAGTGGTGTTCCCCCCACTGGTAGACCACATCTCTGGAAAAGAATTAATCATAACTTAAATTGTATCAACTGATCTTATCAATTATTTATAATTGAACCTCATTTCATGAAGAAAATTAAAATCTGTGGAGCCCAGTACCTTTTCAAAATTTGCATGATGTTTCAAGTTATCTAGTTGCCTAAATGAGAGTTTGAGTGGTTTTAAGGGCATGATCTAGTGATGCCCATCAGCTTGGCAATGACTTCTCATAAGGAGTGAATCGGTAACTTTTTAAGTAGACTTAATGNCATTTCATGACCTAAAAGAAAACAGAAAGTTAAAATCTGTGGAGCCCAGTACCTTTTCAAAATTTGCATGATGTTTCAAGTTATCTAGTTGCCTAAATGAGAGTTTGAGTGGTTTTAAGGGCATGATCTAGTGATGCCCATCAGCTTGGCAATGACTTCTCATAAGGAGTGAATCGGTAACTTTTTAAGTAGACTTAATGTCAGTAGACTTCACTTTACAGCAAAGTTCTTACGGGGGTCTGGAGGAAGATAAAGGCTGGAAATCACTTACCAAGTCGATTCTCAGGGATCTCCAAACCCTATGGGTTAATCTCCTATTCCAAGACAACAGTATATAGGCAATAGTAAAAATAGTTTGAATAAGCAATCAAGATATTTAAAACATGAGCAGATGTTCTACTTTCTTGTGTTTATATAATCAATTTTTTTTGGCAGGGATATTTTTTCTGCCAGAAAATTATTATATTGCCTGCCCTAATTTTCACCTGTCTTGCCTTTCTGCAGCTAGTTGGAAAAGGTTGGTTTGAAACACCATTAGAAATTATCTTTCCTTGCCACTAAATTCAGCTGCTCTGTAGTATCCGTTATTACTAATGGACAAATGCATTTCCTTTTCTCAAGTTAAACATCTCACAGTCTGTATATCCCTTACCCTGAGCACTGCAGAGATGTTTGGGCTTTAGGTAGCAAAACCTGTACAATTCATCATTCACTTAAACTATTTTACCCAAGAACCTGGAATCATTTGTGAGTATGAAGGGAACAATATACCAACCAAAGCTGGAAGTAGGTTATACTCCTGATTCTTTTTCTTTCTTTTTTTTTTTTCTTTTTTTTCAGTAGGATAAGTGAAGAAGGCTTCTGGGGTTACTGATCTTCAGTGACTGATGGCTGTCCCTTGCCAAAACTGGTGTGTTTGCTGGCTTTTTTCAGGGCAACCTGCTTTGCTTAAAAAGGTCCAAGTGACTGGATTTAACAAAGATCTGGATTTTTTTTCTTACTGCTTTCCTTGAGGTTGTCCACTGGTAGAACCTGGATCACTTGTACATCAGCCTTTCTGAATCCACATCAGCTCTCTGGGAGACTTTTCTGTGACAAATGCTCATGTAAGGATCTAAGATGGTGACTGCAACAGCATGAGGGAAATGGCTACCTTCATAAGCAGACTGCCTTTATGGCATATGTTGTATCCTAGGCTTTTAAGTACTTGGATGATGGATATGCTTTTGAACATCTTTGCAGGTAACTTCTTTGCCCACATCACTTGGAAGGCATTGTTCATGAGGAACTGTAGGTACATCTGCACAACCAAGTGGCACGTAGAGACAACCGCACTGACTGAAAGACAATTGTGGATCCTAGAAGCAGCATAACACAGTAATATGGCACTCCACCAGGCAGCTAATTCATAGTGAGCTCTGAGCTGTGCCTGGCTCAAGCTATGCACCATTCCAGTGTGCTCACACTCATTCTAATGCCGGATCTAGTTCATGCTTATTCATGGCTGAGTGCATCTGTATGCTTGGCACCAGACAGCGTTTTATTCTTGCTTTGCTGTGTGCTATCAGAGTAATGTTTGTGTGGACCCCATCCTACTGGTGGGGCTGATACAGGTATGTTCTGTTGCTCTGAACTATAAAAAAGCCTTTTGTGACAGTAAAGATGTACCTTTTGAGGATCTTTTTTATCTTTTGGGCAATCTAAAAAAAAAAATCCCCCAAACAGAAAACTCGAACCAAAACAGAAAAACAAGCCTTCTTTGCCCAGACTTCTTAATGGAGAACTATACATTGAGCTGAGCCAGTACTCTGTCATCTGTGTGCCACTTCATTTATATACAGTTAATGCACCAGCTGGGAAGCTGGGGGCTAACAGAACAAGCTGACTTCCTCTCCATGGCAGAGGTACGGCTGTGCCTGCCTCCCTTTAGCAGGGCTAACTGCACGTGGACAAGTAAAGTAGTTACTTGTAGCATGTTTGGTTTGATTTCTGAAGTCATGCAGAGCTCCAATTGATGAGCTGCTTCATTCACTGAAGGATCAGGTTGTCTTTGTCATTTTATTCCCATAGCATTTATCAGTAAATAAAATAATATTTTTATGTTTTCCTGTAATTTGGCAGGAAGGGCATTCAGTCAGATTTGGTGTTGATGGCAGCCACAATTCACAGTTTCTTCCTCCTCCCCCCTTTCCCTCTGAACCTCTCCTTTTGTTTTCTTGGAGCTGGTCTGTGTTACTGAACAGAAGACTGGCAATTCCCTGGTGAGTTTCCATGACTGCTGAATGAATAAATTGTGTAGGGGAGTGAGTGGGAGGGGAAATGCTTCTGTGTTAGCTTTTTATTATTATTATTATTATTATTCTTCATGAAAAATGTATTCTCTAAAATAACGAAGCAAATCAACTACAGAAGTGACTAGCGCCAACTATAAAATTACCCTGAAATGTGCAGGGTTTAATTTCTGAGTATGGTTGTTCTGCAGATAAAGCCACAGCAGTTTTTTCTGTTTTTCAAAGGAAGTTAAAAGCAATCTATCCTTAACATATACATAAAAAATAATCTTTGGTGTTTTGTTAGGCTGCCTTATATCACAGGCTGTCAACTTAGACAAAATCCAAGCAAGGAGGTGTTTTTTATAAGATAAGCAGTCCTTACCCCCTTGCCCTTCCCCCAGCTCAACAGTTACAAGATCTACCTATCTAAATGTGTTTTCATGATCTCAGTGCTGTAAATATCCCTGTTCTTTATAATTACTACATATATATATATATGTCTATTCACATATATTAGTTTTTCTAGGATGATGCTGATCATCCTAGGAAAAAAAAAAGCAAACACTAAACTGTAGAACTTGATGTTGTCAGTTTGATGCTAAGAAAATACAGGCTCTGCAGGCATGAAATTTCCATTGAACAAGAGGACAGACCTTCTGAAGTAATACATAGAAAAGAATAGGTGATGAAAACCAGCTTGTTTAGTCAGGAATGAGTTTAGTCCTAGAAAGATGAATTTAGTCCTAGACCTTTATATTGTGAGTAAAATCACAAGGTACCTGCAAAAAGTTTTCTGGCTGATAAAGCAAGTGGAGTTGATTTGTTGTGAAACAATAGTTGAAGGGCTTCTAACTGGCTCCTAGAAAGGAAAGAAAAAGGGATGTGAAATGTAAAACAAAATAACTGGGAGATTCTTTTTAGTATTGTTATTATTTTTTTAGTTGTTAAAGACAGCTTGTAGGCTCACTTGCCCACCATGCTGACGCTGTGGGCATATGATCTGTGTGATGATTTCTCACCTGACTCAGATATCAGATGAAGTTTAATGTAGGGGAATGATCATTTTGTAAGAGCTTTTCATTTTACCTAGTGTGTTGTGAGATTCCAGTTAGGCTCCATCTAAAGTGCATGACATTCAGGGAGATAGTAGCATTTCGTAGCTGAAAGCAGAAAATTAGTCTGCAATTGTTAGAAATGCATTTAGAAGTCCTGAGTGTTTTTCTGCTTATTTTTCCTCTCATATGTCTTCAGAATTGTGGTTTTTCAGTTCCTTTCAGTAGGCTGAAAGGGAATTCAAAACCTAACAAGCCTTGAAAATGGATTTCCTTTTACTTGTCTGTGTCAATCTCTCAGGTGCTTTATGAGAAGCTGTCTAGTTCACCAAAGTTCTGAACAGGTGAGGATGCTTTTGTGGATGAGGAAATTTGACTTTAGATGTTTGAGCTTCGTTCCATATTCTACTTCAAAAATGATGAGAAGTGTATGCAAGAGAGGGTTCTGACATACTCAGTGTTGGTTGAACTTCTTTAAAAGAAGCAATTCAGGATGTTTCCTATCATGCTGGAGCAGGCAGCAGCTTTGTTCAATAAAATTGATAAAGGTGTTAAGATGTATAAATATGCTTTTGTCTCTGTCATGACAGTACATAAATTGCTATTGCAGTGTAAGTGTCTGGATTCTGGGTAAGCAGTTCTCCTCACAAAATGGATGTTAGATACACTGTTAGTGAGAAAATGAGGAAGGCAAATACATAGCCTTTGTAAACTCAATGAACCTTTTCTTCTGAAGTCAAAGCTTCTTTGGGGTTCTTACAGCATCATGTAGAAACATAGAATCATAATGAATTAGGTTGGAAAAGACCTTTATGATCATGAAGTCCAACCCTTACTCCAGGACTGCCAAGTTCACCACTAAACCATGTCATTTATGGCCAAAATTTAGACTAGTCTTTCTGAGAGCAGCTGTCACAGCAGCAACAAGGTTAAGGATCTGGAAGGATCTCTGTCTTGCAATTCTGAAGTTCTTTGTTTTTTTTTCTTCCT
>NDXB01022575.1:5626-36617 GCA_002631895.1 Agapornis roseicollis
AAGGTTTCCCCCCCCCCCCAAGATTTCAGAGAAAAACCTTGGCCAATATTTAATGACACAATCCTGAAATATTCAAGACCTTACCTCTGACTCATTTACCAAAAGCTGATAGACTTTGACTCTGTATTCACCCTTCTTAAGGGCTCTTCCCAGTCTAATAGTTATCTGGAAGACAAAAGGACTACCTGTCAGAATTGATATAAAACTCAGAATCTTGTAACACATTACTAATACCAATGTAATAATTTCATGTGACAAGTTAAGAAAAAGTTGTAAATAAGGTTCTTAAGTTTGTCTATACAGTAGCAATATATATTTATGGATTCAAAATAACTTCTGAACAACCTTATTATCATCAGAAAATGATGAAAGTGTCTCATTCAGCCGAACACTCTCAAACTCTTGATTGCTGGCATACACTCTAAAGACTTTGAAGTGAGAAGATGGAACTCCAACAAAGGGCTCCAAATGTTGCTTGAAAGCAGACAGTGTTATTCTTTTATCAACATGTACCATCAGCCCTAAGCAAAAAAAAAAAAAAAAAAAAAAAAAAAAAAGAAAAGATAAAAATGGCATGAAACATTACCAGAAAAAGCTCTCGAGTATCTTATTTTCATATATTCACAGTTATCACTGGCAGCGAAACAATACTGAAAAACCAGTATTATAGTTAATGGTCACATTTCCATTTTATCTGGTGATATCACCAGAACATTTAAGAGCTTTGCTGTATTTTAAGTGCTTACGGGAGATACTCCTGGAAAACACAGCAATTCCAAACTGCACTAGTTTGTCATCAGTGAAATAACGGAGCAAAGTAGTATCTTCTCCATTCAGTAGGACAACTACTGCAGAGAATCAAGAGGTACTGTTTGCAGAAAATCCCTCTACAGGTCTCCCCTTCCTCAAGGGAGAGAAAGAAGTGCTGAGGTGGGGCTGGCCAGGCACACGCCACCCAAATCTTTTCTTCCCTCCTGGCTTTCAGGATTAAAAAGTTTGGTTAACTCTGTGTTCTGGAAGGCCACAGGATATCTATCACAAGGCAAGCTTGAGTCCAGATTGAGGGATTTTTTTATGGAATAATTTTGTAATTAAGGAAAAGCCACTGTAGTAATGTGAAACTCTGGAAAGTGAAGTTAGCAATTTATCTTTAGCAACTGTGCTTCTTAATATATGAATTTTAGATTCCATTACCATCTACACCACAATTATATTCTAATGAGTCACTAGAATAAAAAAAAATAATTACTTGGAATGTTTCACTGAATAAATTATTGGAATTACAAATCTGACCATGCTGTCATACTAAAACTACATAAAAGCTTTCCCCTCAGGCTAATCACTTATACAACTGTCATTAGACTTTTTAACATGGCATATTAATTAAATAGTAATAGAATCTGCATTATTTTGAGGCACTTAAAGGAATACATACATTTTTGCCCTTCTCCCGAACCTTCATCTGCAGTGTAGGGTTCTGACTTGAAGTACATATATTGTGCTTCTCCTCTGCTCTTGCCACTTTCATCATATTCACTGTCTGTTCCAGAATCTTCTTCCGCTGTGTCCCAGGTTTCTTTCTTCCCCTGATTTGCTTTTGATCGCCTACTGCTTGTGATACTATGAGAATCAAGTCCATTAGCCAAGGGAAGTGGGGCATTGTCCACATTGCATAAAGTATCACTGCTATGACTGGAGCTGAGGATATCACTGTCCACTGAACTTGTACTCCTGTCATTATTTACATCTGAATCAGACCGTTCCTCAGACTGGATATTTTCTGGGTCAGAAGTCTGAATTTGGTTTTCAAGTTCTCTGTTTTCTGCTGATGCTGAAGAGTCTATTTCATTTAAAGGTGATTCAATGTTTTCAAAATCACTGGCTTCTGTGCTTTTGCTGCTGTCACCATTATCGCCCTCCTGCTGCTGCTGCTGCTGCAGAGACAAGCTTTTAAGCTTCTCAGTGCTTTCTTCCAGAATTGCCTCTACAGATTTCATATTACCTGCAGGTCCTTTTACTCTTTCACAGGCTTCATCCAAGTTGCCTGAATCTCCACTAGGCTTCTGACAAACTGCTCGTCTAAATTGAGATCCGGGTGATTGCTCTGGTAACAAAACATACAGTCTGATTGTATTTGCATGCCGATCCAAAAGTTTCCATAAGTGAGAATCTGTATATGCCACGTGATGATCTAATGACTCTGAGCTTTCAATAAATACCTGGACATAAGATAACAGTGTTTTATTACACAGTGTTATTTTAAATAAAAGCAACAGTAACAAACAGATAGGACTTAGCACACATTAGAAAGTACATCTCTAAGAGACATCATCTTTTAGGAAAAAAACCCCAAACCAACCACATTTAGAATGAGACAAATGAGTCTGCAGACAAATAATGATTTCACTTTTCATAATCATGTTAAGATTGGCGTGAACTGTAAGCAGACTGACCAGCTGCAGTAAGCAATTAAGTTCAGAAGTGTAGCTATGTATCACTTCATGGGCACCCTTCTCCTGTACACTAACTCTAGTTAAGGCAGTAATAAGCCCCACAACTACAGGCGGCAGTTTTTCTTTATTTTCTAGTATAGCACCAATAAATCTTTAAATGTATTCATGGGTAAGCAGTAGCACAAATTAGAACATAAGGGAACAACTTTCTTCCTTCTGTCAACGACCACTGTGTTGCAGTGACAGTCAATGCAAGAGGGCTCACTGTAACTGAGTTACAAGTCAATAACATTGTTTCACTCAGCTATAAGCCACCAAAGCTTTTGCTAAACCTTTGTAAGCTCAAGAACACACTATCCTAGACGAAATTTCAGACACCAAGGATGTGCAAAATGTGCCAAAAGGTGTGCTATTACTACTGCAGCTAAAACAGCAATGCTTCAGATGAAGTTAAATAAGTAATAAGTAACTCTTTTTCTGTTGCACTACACAACTATTATTGGAAACCTTTATTAGAAAACTTTTTGAAAAACAATACAAATTTAGCTGGGGGAATCTACAGAGTAAAACTACTGAATTTAAGACAAAAACCCACCAGAACTGACATTTGTCTCTCAAGAACTTTGTTACTGAGAACAAGCACAGGTGTTCAGAAGGTTTAGAAAATAAATTCTGCAGGTTTCATAGTAATATGCCAACCTTTGTTCCCCAAGAAGGGTTGACTTTTAAGGTCATCATAAGGTTGTTAACCTCACTATCATTTGAACCAGATGTCTGATGCTGAATCTGCTTTCCTTGTTATGTACACCCGGTTTCACATATAGGCTATAGTATTCATCAGCACCATAATATTTTCTAGTTGAAGAAAAAAAAACCAGAGTGCAATGTGACAGATACCCACTGCATATTCGACACAGCTATCCAGACCTTTTACAACACAACAGTAAAGTTTACAAGTACGTGAACAATTTAAAAACCACAGCATGTACCTTATTGCTTCTAAAAAACCCTTCAGCTTTCAGTGTTTTGCTGGAAACATTCAGCAGACGCAAGTCATTGTAGCAGCGCTCTAATACTACCCTCATTGTTTCCGCAGGCAGGTGCGTAGCCTAAAGGAAGACATGGTCAGTAAGGTAACAGCCACATCACATGTAACTTGAAGTACTGGAGCAAATATTTTAATTTTGTAAGATTATTCACAGGGAAAGGAGAAGGTTTGCTTATTGAATTATAAACTGCAGAAGACAATGTTGGGAAAAACCTCCCAAACCTGTTCAATCCCAGTTCCTTTCCTCCATTATTTGATATCAATAGACCAAAATGGCTTGGCTTACAGAGATCTGACAAATTGTTAATGACCAGCAATCAGTCTTATTTAGGGTACATATCAAAACAAAAAATATTCTTGAGCATTTAGGGTACGCATCAAAATAAAAAATATTCTTGAGCATCAAGTTTTGCTCATTGTTCACTTAATTAGATTGAACTTGAACTACTGAAATCATGTTTCATAACATATATTATAAAGTTACACCAACCACTGAACTAATTTACACAGATGTGACCAAGTAAAACAGCTGTCTTCAAACTTAATAGAAGTAGTAACATTCCAAGGCTTAAGAACATCTGAAGATCAATCTGCATCTTAGTAACAAGAGGCTGCTGGGATGAAAAGGAGGGTTCAACAAAGATGTTGAACAAGACCGGTCCCAACACCAATCCCTGAGGGACACCACTCATCACTGGCCTCCAGCCAGACACTGAGCCACTGACCACAGTGAACAACAGTAGTTCAGATTGTGCAAAAGCCAAAGCAGAGTGCTTGTAGCACCAGTAAGCAGACAGACAAGCTCAACTAAAAAACCTAATAGAAACCTATCGGATGTGAAACACATGAACTGCAAAAGGTGCAGGCTCTTACATATTTAAATTATGATACATTTTCATAGTCAGAGTGAATGAAAGCTCTGTAATGCAAGTCCTTAATGACTGTAAATTACCTTAGAAATTAGCTGTTTAAATTCTGAAACTGTTTGATTCAAATAGGCTCGTACACTTATTGGAGGAGCAACAGATTCAGTCTTTAGGTCAACTACATGAACCTTTACCATGACCTCTGTAGGGAAGAGGAAAAAGAAAATAAAACCACATATATATGAGAGAATGTAACAGGCAAAGAAAACACACATATGCTTGTCTAATGTACTGATTAAGGGGTTGCATTAAATGCATACAAACAGTAATGAACTTGAAAAGCAGTCCAATTTTAGAACTTAAATTTCAATAAATTTTAACACCAAAGAGGCAAAATGTTCCAGTTCGCCAAATTTTAGTATACCTTAGACCTGCTTCAATTCGAAACACTTGAATTAGCACAGCACAGTATGCAGGTCTAAGTACTGACTTCATAAAATTTAGTTCAACAAAGTTTTTCTTTTTTCACACATCATAATGAAGTTCTCTGTTTTACAAGTTTTAGTTGCAACAAGTTTAGTTTTTGATGTTATGCCATCATGCAATACATGATTTTAGTCTGTCTTTGTCTATCTGTAATTACATGTCTTACCACCAGGTTTATAGCACTGGAAAATCTGGTCAGGTCGTCTTGTTTCCAACAGTAAGTCAAACATGTATGTTGATTTGACACCTCCAAGTAATAAACCCATTGGTGTATCCTCTTCTCCTTCGTAAGATCGTTCCAAGTAGTCATGAAACTCATCATATTTGACAAGACGACAACAATCCAAAGGAACTGCTTCTTCTAAATCCATTAGCTAAACCAAGCACACAGACAAAAAGCCCTAAACATTTAATAATGGTTTATTTGAGAGTTTAGTTTTTCCCCTTGTAAGCTAGAAATATCTCAGTATGTGTACATCCAGGAATTCTCTGAATTTACAAATTCCAGTTTGACTTTAGAAAAAACACATCACGTGCATCATAGGTCTTACATACGCACACATGCACTATATATATGCACATTTCCAAATTTTTTTTTTAAAAAAGAGCCTGTATCTAAATGCAGGAGAGTAAAGTTTGACAAGTATGAATACAAGCACGTGGAAGCAGAAAAAAATACATTGAACAGTTACACTATTCTGTTATGCATATCATACCTTATAAGCTATTTCCACAGCTTCCTTCAGTGTCCGGTCCTTATGAACCTCTAACTTGTTCTCCATCATTATTTGTTTTGTGGGATGCATGCAGAACAATTTAATCTAGAAAATACAAAAGGAAGAATAATTACCATGAAAGTATTTTTGCAAATATCTTTCATGTTAGAGTACAATTAAGTTTATAATCCTATATTCATACAGTCCAATACCAAATCCATCTTTATCTCTACTTCCGCCATAGGCCAGTTTCCTTTCAGCTGGTTACACACCTGCAGATAGAAAATGCCAAAAGGCACAGCAAAAAGCACTAGAGTGTGTACATATGTGTATCTGCACCTTTTTCCAAGCTAGGGTACAACACAGAATCATAGAATCATAGACTAGTTAGGGTTGGAAAGGACCTTAAGATCATCTAGTTCCAACCCCCTTGCCATAAGCAGGGACACCTCAACACTAAACCATGCCACCCTGGCCTTGAACACTGCCAGGGATGGAGGACTCACAACTTCCTTGGCCAACCCATTTCAGTGCCTCACCACCCTAACAGTAAAGAATGTCTTCCTTATATCCAGTCTAAACCTCCCCTGTTTAAGTTGGAACCTGTTACCCCTTGTCCTTTCACTACAGTCCCTAATGAAGAGTCCCTTCCTAGCATCCCTATAGGCCCCCTTCAGATACTGGAAGGCTGCTTGCTATGAGGTCTCCATGCAGCCTTCTCTTCTCCAGTCCCAACTTTCTCAACCAGAACATCTTTAAACTGTAGGCAGCATGCCAAATCTTCCAAAACAAAATGCACATTGGAACAATGAATGTGAAACTCCTTTTCACATACAGTTACAGATTTTACAACCATAGGGAACCTTCTAATAAAACGATTACTTGATTCATAGGTAGATCAGGTGACTGTTGTTGCTTCTAAGTCAGAGAAGTCATATTACTTCCATTACTATTGAATCTATGGTTGGAAAAGATTCCACTCTTTCTGCCAAACAATCATTTGAATTCATTTCGGAAACATCATTTCACAAAAATATCATAACACTAAAGTATTTAACAGTACAAAACACCTAGCATACAGCACTACATACTGTTTGGAATCCATTTTTCTGAAACCAAGTGATGTTTGACTAACTATAGTGTTGGTCTAGTTTTAATACAAAGTCAAATTCTCATGGAAGATATGAACTCAACAAAAAAAAACTCAGGTAAACCTCTAATAGGTGCCTCCACTGGGTACAGGCTTCCAATAGGTTTACAATTAATTTTAAAGAATTATAAATACACATACACTTATCACAAAAGAGTTCCTGCATTATATGAAAAAACTACTATTTACTACAGAAACTTTTCTTATTAGAAATGCATTGTTAGCAGAAATTCTAACCTTGCAAGTGTTGCGCTCGATTTCACGTTGCCTCTTTTCTTGTTCTTCCAATTCTCTCTCTTTCTGTACCAACTGTTTTATATGCTGTGGATATTCATGTGCCTCAAGAAACTCTACCAATAAAAACAAAGCAATAGTATTAAAAAATAATTTCTTCCACAGTGGGCAATACCTTCGGAATTATGGGTATGTGTAATAGTTATCTTTCCCGCTCTCTTTCCTTTCTCTTCTCCATCCACATTTACCACTATACCACGTCCTGTTCTCTTTTTTTGTGGTTTAAATGAAATCAAAGTCAGCCTCTTATCCTCTCTAATCATACATCAGCAACACAACAAAATGATATTAGCACATGATTCCAGTACAACTAAAGGAAGCACTGCTATTACAAAGAAATACACTCATACTGATGACTGCACTTGAGCCTGTTTTTACATTAAAGGTAAATTCTGTTCTAGAAAGTAAATTAGCTGATAACAGAAGTCCTAAGATACAGCTTATACTGAGATAAACATTGCACTTAATTCAGATTAGTGTACTTCCTATTTAAACTGACAAATTTCCCTTTATAAGGACATACTACTGAATTTCTCCTTTAAGAAAAACCACTAGCTTTGACACTGCAAGCAAATTAATCTTTGGCTCAATTCAACCAGTTAAAAAATTAATAAAACACTTGATTCTTCCAGGCACACTGCTGATGAGTGTGGCTAGACACTGGTCTTCTGGTTTCTTTCTACAGCTGTGCTTCTAACAAGGGATTAATAAGAAAGGGGAATAGAGCAAGCATGCTTCTTTCTGTTTTGATATTGGTTAAAAAAAAGTTCTATCCAACTTTCATTTGCTACTACATCAAAAATCTGCAAGGGAAATCCTGAAATTTTACAGTTAGTAACATGTACAGTTAAAGATATATAAAATTAGATAATATTTGAACGCAACCTCTAACAAGATATTCCTGTTCTGAATCCAAACAGAATCTTTATTTTCCAGCGTATCATACTTCAAAGATTAATCAATCCGGCAGCTGGGCCAGGCATCCTTCACCAATCCTCAGCCTTGGTGAACTTGATCAAAGATGCGGGGAATGAGAGACTCTGAAATCCAAGATTTGTTTCTAACTATGAGACTTACAGTATATTGTCACACCTCCTCCTAACTTAAAACCAGACACTAAGGGCTGTTTATAAGGTAAAACTGTCATTATGGAGTTCTTACATACTCATTTTTAAGAAGTATCTTTTTTATTCCACTATAAATCATGACACTATACAGCATTACAGTTTATTCAGTGTCACCCAGTGTCCCAGGTTCAACAGTAGCAGTCATTTTTCTCCTTCTTAGTAGCTGGTGTAGTGCTGTGTTTTTGACTCTCAGCCTGAAAACAATGCTGATAAATCTGATGTTTTCAGTTGCTGCTCAGTAATGTTTACTCCGACCAAGGACTTTCTGAGTCTCATGCTCTGCCAGGGAGGAGGGGAAGACGGGAGGAAACAGACACAGGACACCTGACCCAAACTAGCCAAAGAGGTATTCCATACCACAGCACATCATGCCCAGTATAGACACTGGGGGCAGTTACCCGGAAGCCCCAGACTGCTGCTCAGGTTGGGCTGGGTATCAGGGCGATTGGGTATTGGGTGGTGAGCGGTTGTATTCTCTTCCCTTGTTATTTCCCTTATCAATATCATTATTGGTGGCAGCAGCAGTGGTTTGTGTTATACCTTAGGTACTGGATTGTTCTTATGTCAACCTGTGGGAGTTACATTCTTTTAATTCTCTTCCCCATCCCTCCGGGAGCAGGGGAAGATAGAAGGGGGGCAGTGAGTGAGTGGTTGCGTGGTTCTGGGTTGCCGGCTGGGTGTAAACCACGACACCGGGTAAACCTGGTTTTCATTTCCATTATACAAAAATATTAAAAAAAAAAATAATAATCATGACCATCTCCTAATGATCCATAAAGGTTTACTATAAAAAAAGCAATGAAAAGCTATAAAAGAAGGCTTCCTATATAGAAGTTACTTTAGTTTGCCCTAGAAATACCAATACCATGATCTTCACAAAAATTAGTACTCGGCACATGTAAAAGACTTTCTTATTCCACAACAGAATCTTAACAACTGCAAAAAATACTTACTCGCATTTCTTGTTGGATCCTTCAGTCTATATATCAGCATGTATGCATTTGTGGAGCTGGTGGAGAAAAGAACAGCTATATGAACTTATCAGATAGGAGGACGATACTGATTTCAAAAGCAGGTTTGGGGTTTTTTTCAGTAATGAGCTATGTTACATGGATCCCAGCAATACACTAACCAAGAGGGATTTTAAAAAAAAAGTACTGCATTCTTTTATTGACTGACACAGTAGTGAGGATAGTTATTACGACTATTTGAAGCTTCTACTATTAATTTCAAACTAACATATTAAGCATATGCATCTAGGCCATTCATTTGATTACACTAAAACACCACTAGAATTAAAAGTAGTATTACAGTACTACTAACCTAGCAAAAGCACTAGAATAATAGCCTCTGCTTCCAGAAGATCCACCATACGTTTTCTTAATATCTTCCTGAGTTATCTAAGAGGAGATCAATTTAATGATTGAGAAACTTCCATTAAACAAGACACATTCTCATCAAGAAAAATGGAACGTAATTAACACACAATATTAATCACTCTATTTTTTTTTTTCATATTTCTGGTTATTTGCTGACTGCAGAAAACCCTCCAGCCCAACCCACTTTCCCAATGGTCTGCCTCCTCATTGTACAGCACAAATAAACTTTTCTTTTTTTTAAAGGAACTTAACAGCATCCATTTTCTTGATTGCAATAATGTTTGTTATGGATACACACTAATACCTGAAAGGCACCAGCAGGATAGGTTTAACAGCACAATCTGGGTTACAACAGATCTACTGATACACTTTCTCTAAGGAAGATATTTTCTTCACGCATAAGGAAGGCAAAATTCTAAATTCAGCCTAGTCTGTACATAGAATCATAGAATAGTTAGGGTTGGAACGGGCCTTAAGATCATCCAGTTCCAATGCCCCTGCCACGGGCAGGGACACTTCCCACTAAAACATGCCACCCAGAGCTCTGTCCAACCTGGCCTTGAACACCGCCAGGTACTGAGCATTCACAGCTTCCCTAGGCAACCCATTCCAGTGCCTCACCACCCCCGTAAACGAAGGCTTCTTTATGAACCACCATCCCCCCACTTCAAAATCAAGAAACATTCCCCCACACCCTAATGCACAAAACCCCATACATAAATGAATAAACCTACTATAAATCACTGTAACTAATGAGTGAAACACATGTGTGTGGCAGGACATTAGGATGAGAATATGAAACAAAGCACATGCTCGAAATACCTACACATAAACCCAGCTTCATTATATGTAAGTGAAAAATAACATGGAAAACCAGAAACTTACTGGTTCATCTATGAGTACAGAGATAGCTAAAAATAGCATTTTTACCTTGCTAACATGTTGATCATTAAAGCTGTACCACTGGTCATCACTAAAAGATTTTATACAGGCATAATAATGGCCACCAGCAGCACTTCCAGAATGAACCATAACAGAGAACAGCTCATACAGTAAAGAACTCTGGGAAGCAAAGAGAAAGGTGTGATACATATTAAAAAAAGGTAACCAAATGATCATTTATAAAAGCTTTTAAACAATAAAACCCCAAATATTTTTAAACCAAACTACATAAACAATTCTATATTATAAAACAGATGAGGCTTATTTGCTATCCCACTCCTCTACATTCTCTGGAGACTGATTTTTTGCCCCTTAATGTAAGTTGCAAATCAGCAACACGCCATTCAGTGCTTATCAGCATTCTCCATTAATTTCACTCACATGACCCTGAGTTTGCTGTCATAAATCCTTATTTCCATATATAAAAAGGAGGGAATTAAAGGGTACAAGGAACATACCTTCAATGTTGTCTATACATTAAACAAGAAAGCTGAGCAATAATGACTCTTACAAATGTTAAAAGAATTAAGTATTTCCAGTTTACACAGAGGAAGTGTTCTGCAAATTCTTAGCATACACTGCATCCATTATTAAGATATCCAAACCACGAAAGTAACAACATGGCCTGACAGTTGGTTTACTTTAAGAACAACTAGTATGAATTAATTGGCCAAACTGGCCAAAGCTACTGTCAATACTAGGACATGACACATTTGCACTAGACACATTACAATGCACTGTCCCTGTTTGAGTCAAGTGACTGTCTATTAATCTTTTTTTTTCCAGCTAAGATTGACAGTATTCAGAACATTTATCAAAAAACCCTTTCAAATGGTTTAAGGTAAATGCAAACAGAGACAGATGTGCAGATTAAAATGCAACTCAGCCTTTAAATATTTATCAAAGTAACAGTTACAGCCAAACAGCTTCCTAACAAGTCTGAATATAAGCTTTCGGCGAAATTTCAGATGAGTTCACTAAATAACAACACATGAAGCACACACTGCAGGCATTATCATAAAACTCAAGTATTTTTAATGAATTTTATATTGGCAAGAAAACTCAACCAGGTTTCTCTAAGATCTCTGCTGATATTTATGTCCCACAGAAGGATGGCTGCTGTCCTCGAGCGACTTGCTGCTCGATTCCTTTATATTACTGAATGAAGACTGAATATCTGACCTGATATTCAGGTCTATTCAGGTCAGCCGTCCTAGCTGTATTCCCCTTTCCAGACTCATGCCCATCTTTAGTCCTACTCATTACAGAGGCAGAATGAGAAACAGAGAAAGCCTTCATGCAGTGCAAAACTGTTCAGAAAGCTAGTGCACTGGTGTGCTACCAACACTGGTTTAGTCACAAATCCGAAACAGCACCATACAGGCTGCTACAAAGGAAATCAGCTCCATCTCAATCAAAGCCAGTACAAAATTTTTCTAAACGTACCTTTTCACTGCCAGCCTTAGAAATTCTTTCTGCTGCACTATTGCTTTCAAGGCAGATTCCTTCATCAACTCCGTCATCATTAGAAAAATCATTGCTCATCTGATCACTGTGGCAACTGCCTTCATTCTCAGCTCCACTATCAGTGCAACTCTCAGTCTGAGGAGACTTCTTAAAAAGAAGACATACATACTAATGTTAAACAACATTTAAAGTTACACGGAAGAAGAAATAACAACACATTTGTGAAATGAAAAAAATTCAACCTGCAAAACAACGAAACTCCCCCAAAACCTAGAGATCTCTGCAATTCAGCACCAAGAATGGACTTGTTTCTGTTAGCAACTGTCTTCAGTTCACATCTTAGATCAGTATTTTCTGATCCTGTGTGCAACTGAATGGTTATCACCTGGCCTCAGACTTGCCAAGACTGTATTTGTTACTAGCTCAACCCAGGGCAGCTAGCCTATTCCATTTGCTTGTGTCATTCAATTAAATAACTGGAAGTCTAATACCAGATAACAAACCCAATTTGGATTAGGCATGGCCCTATTAATGAGAACTGATTTAAGTGGAAATATTTTCATCCACAGCAAAAGATTTTTTCTGTACTTCAACTCACTGGACACAGACTGAGGTATTATAATGATTAGTGTTCTGTTAGCCTAAAAGCATAATGTCAACAACATCATGAATGCAGTTCATTTAGTACAAGTCATTATATCCATCTCTTACCTGATGCTTTTTCCTACAGGTAATTCTTTCAATTTTTTGAGAGTTAGTTTTGTTTCAAGTTTTGTTCTCCCATATCAATCACCATTCTCATTTATACCCCCCAGTAACACTTTGAGTATGAAATTGCTTATACTTCATAAAAATCAAGCTTTGTAGAGTGTCAGAAAAGCCTCTCCGTATGCGTATCAATGCAGTATTTCTCTTATACCACTACAAGCTAGCAAAGTGATATAATGTTTTCAGGAACAGAACTGGAGGAATAAATTTAGTCTTCAATGCAGAAAGCACATTAAGTACTTTCTGATGAATGTAACTGCACATGAATTTTAGCCAAAACCAGAAGAATTAAAAGCCAGCAGATGAAAGTGAAAAATAAAATTTAAAAAAATCTACTTTCTAGCATACACAACATTGTGAGTCAGAAGGAATTCACCACTCATGTTAACTGGGCCAACTTCCACATTCAGTTTCAAAGCTTTATATTACCTCTTTCGACCAAAACAGATTCAGACACAAGTTTAAGAAATATGTTTTATTCTGGATTTGCAATATATGCAGAAGTTCTGATAGTTTGAATCACTTATGTGAGTGAAGACGTAGGAAATCAGAAATAACTTCTTCATGAAAGCACAGAAACAATACAGTTACTAGAACATGTCTCTTTTTCAACTTAACAAAATTCCACATGGACAGATATAAAAACTTCAAATTAAAACACTGTCATGGCTCAAGAACATTTTAGGTGCAAGAACAGTGTTGTAAAAATGTGTGTATTAGACATTTTTATTTCCTTAATGAAAAACTTTAAAAAAGTTGAAGACCAAACACTTTACCTCATCTTCAACATCAATGAAGACGCTCATGTCTAGCTCCTCAGGAAAAGTCATTCGATCATTGAGTTTAATTCTGTGCATAGTGGTATAATCAAAGTCAAATCTCTTCAGCTGTAACGTCAGCAGGTATGGAAAATGCAAGAACCGCAGACCCTAGATGAAACAAAGACAAGATTATGCTGCCTTTGTCAGGATTGGTCATTTGCCAGAAGTAATTTTCGCAGATGATTTGGACAGTTTTTACCTTCCTCGCATCACATTTCTTCTTACACCGTTCACAAAAATACTGATTGGGGCCATCAAGAATCTCAGGCTGAATGAAAGCATGCAGTGCTTCTTCCTAATAATAAAAAGATGTTACCTGATTTTTAAATATTGTTTTACTATGAAGGTATAAATCACAATTATAATTTTACTATGAGATTGCAAACATGTAATATTACTTCAATTAAATCTACAATCAAAATTTGATTGACATGAACTTTGATACAGACACAGAGTCAGGAAAGTATGAAGGGAAAGCAATCTTTCAAGCCAGCCCAAAGCTAAACTGTCAAACCACAATTACTGCTAACAATAATTCATTCAGTATTTGGTGAATCCAAATTGTCTGTTTTAATAAACATACAACATAAAATGACATTTAATCCTGTTATCTTGCACATCACATTCAGACATGTCTGTTCAGTCAACTGCTCTGAAAACAAGCTTATTTTTTTTAACCCTGCTTTGGCCCTCTTCTACCAGAATTTTGAGATGGTTGTTCTGCATTTCAAGAGGAGTTTTTCCCAAAAGACACCATCTAGATATATCTCCTATAAAGACAAAACTAGCTTCCTAATGTAAACCTCATGAGGGAACTGACCAAGAACTGTGATTTTATCCTCTGACAGCTACCTAAAAGTTCTGTCAATAATCACAGAATGGTTTAGGTTTAAAAGGACCTCAAGATCTCTAGTTCTACTCCCCTGCCATGGGTAGGGACACCTCCTGCTAGACTATGTCACCCAAGGCCCTGTCCAACCTGGTGCTGAACAATGCTCCAGGGATGGAGCATAATTCAGGGGCTCAATGATTTCTACTTTTTTCTACAGCAAACAATATTCAAAATACCATCAAACTGATCACAAGTCCTCCCCCAACACAATTTGCAGCAATGATATTGAACAGAAGTTGTATATACTTGAGAACAAATTTGCTCCAACAAGATTCACTAAGGATATTGAGATGGGTTCAGTGAAGAATTTTATAACGTTTAATCCAGTCAGCTTGCAAGCTGATGACTTCTGGGTTTCTGAACCAGAAACCAGGTCGAAACCAGAAGCTTTCTGTTCACTTACAGAGGTGAAAACAGATACAATTTGCACATTTAAACATTCAGTTTAATTAAAATCTACAGAAGTGACGTTTTTAAAATCACTCTCTTACAATGAACTGTAGCTGTTCCCTGAAGTCTGGCTAAGTGAGAAGGAGCTTTAACTGGGCAGAGAAAACTCACAAACTGTAATATGACCGGCACAGATTTAAGATTACTATCTAAATCATGTTGTTTGGCAAGTCACAGTTTGGGAGGAAATCAAGGATATGCCAAGTTCTTCAAAAAGCCTCCAATTCTTCCCTTCTCCCTCCTTTCTTTCTTGAAAACTCAGGGAACCAGCAAAAAACAATGATAAAATGGAAGTCTTTTAAAAGTCCTGCTGCTATTCCAGGAGAAAGCACTTTTCTAAAGGGGACAGTATTCCAAGTAACAACTACTCACAAATTAAAAATGTGACAAATTCAATAGAACAACTGTACCTTGAAGGCAGTCATCTCACTTTAATATCTTTTGATCCAGCCAGAAAAGCCTTTGAACAGCCCTGAAATCACAGCTCTTAAGCAGAGATACACTCTCTAGACACACAAAAACATTTTAGTCTGAACTGAACTGAACTGCTGTCTATATATTCACTTCCTAAGTGTTACAGATGCCAAGTTGCTTTTGAGTCAAGGGCAACAAATAGCTGATATTTAGTCAGACTATGCACTGAAATGTGAGAAATGTCATTTTAAAAGTAAGAATGATTTTCCTAAGTAAGAAAGAAGACTAAGAAAGCTATAACCCTGCTGAAAAAGGGGAAGAAACATTTCTGCATTTTGACTATTCTGTAAACTAGTCGAGGAATTAATATTCACAACTACTTAAATGAAAGCAAAGAAGTTAATAACCAACGCAGAAAATATCCCATAATGACCACAGAACTCTGACGAACCAAATGCCAATTAAGAGAACAAAAATATATTTTGACTGTAGAAGGTCGCAATTCCTGTATCAACAGGAATACAAATGAATGGGAATATACAAATGATGGGATGTAAATGATTATGTAACAGTCTCATGTGATGTGCAATTTAACAAGAAAACATACTATACATTTTCACATATGGGGAAAAGAGTCATCATCCTTCAGCGCCCCCAAAACTGAACGAAGTATTATTACTGTACTTTTGTGGTTCACTGCTTACCACACATAGTGAGCTGTGCTTTGAAAAACCTGATTAAAACTCTTGAGAACTCCATTATTTTTGAGCTCTACGAATAGCCATGTGCTTTTCAAACCTTGTATGGGAAACAGTACTGTTCCTAAGGTTTACTCATTTGTGTCTCCTCCAGTTTTCTCCTATGTAATCTTTATACGGAAGTTAGTTCTGCTGATTAGGATGTAATACAATTCCTGATCTAATGCAGTTCACCATTTTCTACTCTGTTTACTCAGCAAAATCAGTGACAAAGCTTCTACACTGCACAACCTATCACACGACAACTCTGTTTTATAGTAACTGTTACCTTTGAAGTTATCTTCAAAGAGGTAACTATTACACAGCCTTAAAGCTACTAATCATTTTCAACATTCCCAACACACACACACCTTACGATACACCATACATGACAAAGGCTATTTAGACAAACTTTTTTTTTTTCAGTTCATGGAATCAAAAGAACAAGACAGGCTGAAAGAGACTTCTTGAGATCATCTGATCGTAAACTCCCTATTTAAAGCAGGACCAACTTATAGCAAATTGCTCAGGGCCTTGCCCACCGAAGTTCTGAGCATATCCAGTTTTTAATATCCTGATTAGCAGATTTATAACACTTAGCATAATGAAATTCCCTAACAAAAAGTTCAAACTAATAATTGTCCGGCTAAAGACGGGCTTTTCAGAGACACCCTTCTCCACAAAACTGCATTATGATATAGTCAGTAGTTTCACAGGTAGCTTACTGCAAGCATTTTTAAATGTGTAAGTTTGTAAAACCTGTGAACAGGAACAGTAGAGCTTTCATGAAAACTTAAGACACTAAATAACAACCGGGCAAAACTGTTCTTGGAAAACCTTGGATTTTCAGAGCTCTGCTAGTTTTCCCATGTTCAAACAATATACTCAACTAAAAATACAAGACCCTGTTGCTACCACTCTACTTTAGAAAAAGAAGTATCACATCATCCATATTCTGCCTTCAAAAGTTTTAGTTCAGCAATGACACCACAAAGTAGAGTTCACACAGAAGTCCAAATTAATTTCTGCCCAAAAGAGGTCTATACTTGTATGCATAGTTATGCACTAAAAGGAACAGCTAACATACAAAAGATGGTGGAAACTAACAACACTTAACAAAACAGAACTGTACTTGCTACGTGTCCCGAGTACTTGCATTACTACTAGTCTTCTGCTATTAGAAAGCCATTTCCACTGATTTCTAGTAACGTGGTTTCAGCGTGCCAGCGAATTCCCCACTGCAGCCCACTCCTCTCAGCTGTTCTTCACCTTGAAAATTCTTTCATGTTTTGCAGTCAAAAAAAAAATAAATTTAGCTTATGTCTACTGCTGGTAAATTCAAGTGTCTATACAAAAGATACTAGTACCTAGAGATCAGTATATGAATTGCTGCTCCTGCTTACCTCCCTTAAAATAAGCTACATATTTTTATGTATCTACTACTGACCTCAAGAAAATGCTAATTCAGGTGGGGTTTTTTTATACCATGCCTTTGAACAATGCAGACAGTTTAAGTACTGAGAACCTAACTTGAGATACATGCTAACAAGATCTCAGTAGCCCAGCGCTGCCTAATGAATTTGTAGCTGCGCAGTCTTATTACGGGAACTTGGGGTATGGAGGGGAAAAAAAAAAAAAAAATCAAACCACAAACGTTAAGCACATACTGCAGAATTTCAGAACCAATTCGTATTAGGAAATAAAGAAAGCGTAACATTACCCTTCCCACTTCTTCAATGTCCCCAAGTACTTTGAAGTAATACACATATATTTATAGATAAATGCAACAGATCAGGTATCTACATTGTTTTGATAGTACACAATGTCGAACAGTGGGATAATACACTTTATATTGTAATCTACAGATTAACCTTTCTTTAAGCTCATACATCCATTCTCTCTTATCAGAAAGTAATGGAAAATCACTTACCTCTAACTAGAGTTCTTTGAAGGTAGTATCCTCCTTAGATCCCCTATCTTGGGTTGTATCGCCTGCTGCAAGTTCCCTCAGGAGCTGACTAGCAAGGTCTAAAAAGTTTTACATTCCCTTCTATAAGCCCTATTAGCGCATGTGTGAAGTTTTTGATCTCTCACTCATACCCTTTTACCTACACCTACTATATCACCATCATCTATGGATCAATGGAGGATACTACCTTCAGAGAATTCCATTTAGAAACAGGCGATTTTTCCCTTCTCCAAAAGCAAGTATCCTCCATATCTCCCCACTGCTGAAGACTACAAAACTAAAAATTACATCTGCTATAGATAGTACAAATGCAGGGAGGAGAATCAACTGAATATAATCAGAATATGAATCAAAAAAGCTCAAAAATTGAAGCACCAATACAAATGGCAACCATGTAACTGTACAAAAATCTTATAACTCTTCCTCAATGTGGTAAACCCAGTAAATGCTGATTTACAGAAGAAATATCAAATACTACTAAAAGTAATCTGATGTTTAAGTTCTCGATTGTTCAAGCTGTGTTTTTACAAACATACAAAGATTGGTGGGTTTTTTATTTGTTTGGGGTTTATTTTTTTTGCATTCCACTACACTCATCTCTACTTAAGTAAAAAAATTCTCAGTTTGAGACACACAGACAATGCATTGCTAAATGCCAAATACAGCTACACACACTGAATAATTTTCATTACTGTCAGAGACTGTAAAAATCTCATTATTGAATAACAACTATAACAAAAAAATCAATTTAGGAAGTATTTCTAGAAATTAAATGGTAAAATGGGAACCTATACACATAAAATATTAATCTGTATCAATACAGCTTCAATTAGCTGGATAGTTTTTAACGTTTTAATATAACCTTTAAAAGTCAAAGGACTTTCGTAACTTGAATCCCTTCTGTGAGATCAATGTCTCTCATCCTTGATACTTTTCAATACTGTACTTTACAACTTTAAATAGCAAAGTACTTTGAACCCACACTGCAGTTTAACCTAATTCTAACAATTCTTAACAGAACTACCGTTAAGAATTACTGACTATAAGCGCTTTAAAAATACTGCCAGAATACTAAGTAAAAACGGAAAAATACTTGTATGTAATAAACATGGTAAGCCAATTAAACAAACATTTGTTGTGTAAAATTATTATCTCTCACAACTTCATCCATAGTACTGATATTTTAAGCCACAACAGTGGAATTTCAGAGTTTGTAATCACTTCTTTTCAGGGGGTAGAAAATATAAAAGACTTCCACAGATCTACTAATCAATATATATGCTTGCCAACATCAGTAATGCTGGAGCAAAAGAGAACACTAGTGTATGATAGTATTTATTACTATTACATAGCTTATCAAAAGCATATGGTATTTGAGAAGTGAACTTTAAAAAGCACAGCAACAACATGGCAACTAAGTATTTTAAATCGACATTCTGTTCTTTCAACTAAGACTTTCAACAGTGCTACGAAAATTTAGCAGATGTGCCAATAAAGAGAACAACCCAAATAAAACTTTGTGATATCATAAAAATCTCAAGTAAATACTGAAGATTTTATCAGTAAGAAAATAATTGATTACTGCAGCCTTAAGGCAATAAAGTTGCATTTCCCCTCCCCTTATACATGCACCAGTAGGACTCATTGAAGGGTAAAAGAAATAAAAACCAAACCAAACGAAACCAAAAAAAAAAAAATAAACCAAAAAGCCAAAAAAAATAAATCTTCTAGAACTTGCTAGCTGGTTCACTGCACAAAGACGAACACCCCAAGATGGAGTATCTAGGATGATACTTACCATGTAACAAATTATACCACTGTCGCATTATGTATTCTATGTGTGTATGGATGCACTATTAGTCAGCATAATAGTACACACCACGCTAGCAAATGCCTGGTTGGAGCCATAGGGCCGGATGACCAAAGGAATATCCAGGTAAGTGTCGATTCTCCAGCCTTCATAGCCACATTCTAGACATCTAACATAGTCCTTCAGTTTGCCTTGATACAGTTGATTTATAAGATCAGCCTGAAAAAAAACAGATATCCCACAGAACTTTAAACAAACAAAATAGAACATTCTTCCTGAACAGAACAATGGCATTTTTAAACTAAGTCATAGCTACACATTTAGAATACCATTCTCCAGCATCTACCTCCTGATCTCATTTTACTCTCCCCCATCACACCATAGAACACACTGCGCTTCTCAAACCACATTATATAAAGCTTTGCTTGACATTCATGTCTTAAAAGTGACTACTGAAGTTTGTGTTTTAAAACCAAGTCTGATCTTGAAGACTTTATTAACAGACTGATTCTGCAGACCTTCCCTGTGCCTCCAGAGATAGGTGCAGAAAGATGAAGGAAGTATTTGTCAATCTACAAAACTGAAAACTGGCCTACAAGTTCTCCATTGTCAGAACATAGCACATGTTGGGAATATATTCTTTTCTCCTACATTAAGACAGTGAGCTTGAGCTTCAAGAGCCCACAACATAGCCTAATAAATACTGACAGCAAGGAAGATATCACAGGAGTTACACAACCATTTTCTGTGCTTCAAATGAAGATTAAATATCCAGAGTTCAGAATATTCCACTTTTAAATGGGAAGGAAAACATAAGCAACACACTCCTGAAAGTTGCACATTACAGTAGCTTAACTACTGCATCAAACAAGAAAACTGGCAAGTACTGCAGACTCTCAATAACTTGGTACTTAAAACTCAGTTAACATTTTTGAAAATCATTCTTAAAAACCATGGCACTGCACTAACTACTAAGAAGGAGAAAAATAACTGTTAACAGCTGAACCCAGGACACCCACCAAAACCCAAAAGCAATACCACACCACTGAATGAACAGAAGAAAGTTTTTTTATACACTTACCTGTTCTGTTTGCTTCCACTTCTGCTCCAAAGCATCAAACATGACTCTACAAAGCTCCTGTACATCATGTTGCTGCCAAGCTGTCAGATAATGAAATTAATCTTAATTAAAACAAGAGACGTTAATAGCCCCAATACTAACCATAGTCTGAGAATACTTCCTAAAAAGCTACCAATTTGTTTAAGTCTGCTCCTATTATTTACTACATTATTCACTGTCAGGCTAGTGTTAAATTCCACAAGCAGCTGCCTGTTAAATTAGAAAAATGATTGGCCAGCGTGGTCACAAGTTTGTGCATGAACAAGAATTATGTACATAAGCAAGAATATGTAAAAGATACAGAAATGCTGATATGCATTGTTATGAAATAAACTGGTTATGGTTTATTTCCCACTTTCTGTTTATTCTCTAAAACTCAATTTTCAACTCCTTATCATCATGTGATTACTCCATGGAAGATCAGCTGGTTATGGGGCAAAATTAAACTATGCAAGTGTCAAAAAGACAAAAAGTGGTTGATTTTATGGAATTATCCATATTATCTCCTATTTAAGGAAACATGGATTTGACGTTCATGATTCAAAACAGTTATGCAAGTTCCTCAAAGAGCTACTTCTTTAGGAAAAGAAAAAAATCAACTGCAGTGTTAAGTTTAATGACAAAAATATAATGGTTTTTACCTGAACAGCCTAAAACTCACAGACATAATTTCTTTAAAAATCTAATACACACCACAACAAAGTATCTATTTAGGCTATTTTGTTTTCATTGAAAGAAGAGCACTGCAATAATTATTGTCAGATATTCTGCTATTTTTCCCCATCAACAGGAAGTAGTTCAAGCCCGTAACAGGCAGGTGCTGAAGCAAATCGCACAAGCTTAATAGCTGCGTATTACCCTCACTACTATCCCATCCAAAACTCCGTGTAACATCCGTTGTTTCAATTGCTCTTTTTTTGCTGGTTTGCAGTAAAACAAACAGTCTTTGAAGCTGGTAGGGGATACTCGTCACTGGATCCTCTTCAGATTCTTCAAATTCCCATCTATTCACAAGATATTTGATAATTAAAAATGCTTTGAAAACATTACTGAAAAGGACATTTAAATCAACATTTATTAGATTTCAAGAGTTCGGCCAGATTAGAAAGGTTAACTGCAGCTCTTTCTTGGGAAAAGTCAAATGAAATTGCTTTCCATTTGTACAGTAAATGACAGTGCTAGTCTTTAAGTGTACTAATCTAACACAAACAAATGAAAATAATTTTTTAGCTATTCACTGCACAAATCCAGACATGAACTGCACTTCAAACTTTACTTCAACATTTTCCAGATGGGAAAAATCCTTTAAAAAGCTTGTCTAGGTCATGATCAGCAATGTTATCTTAAGTCTTTCACTAAAAACCTGAAAACATTAAGCAGATATAAATTAGAAATCTACCTACTTTGTCCTCAAGGATGCTTTTCGGTATCCAAACAAAGAAATTTTGAGACGAGGAATTAAAAAAAAAAATCTCCTACCAATATATACCACCATAAATGTAAAAACAGCTTTTTATTCTACATACTCACTTGTATAAAGCATTTCTAAATTCAGGAGTCATGAAAAGTGTTTGCAGAAGGCTGTTCAAGTAGCAAGTCATTGCTTGATTTACTAACCCCACATAACCTAGAAACACAAGAAGAATGAGAAGGAAATAACACTGAAAGATAGGATGTCACTTTAAGAGTTAAAATGTTTGACAAAAAAATAATTCCATGAGAATTTTTATTCAAGAACTGCAACCATCTGTTATTTATTGTTATTTACACTATAAAAATTGAGGGAAAATTACAACTGCTCATTTCTGAGAGGAACAGAGAGTAATAGTTTACACAACAAATAATTTCCTTGAATGACAGAAAGTTATTTTAGTGATGATGAATTATGTTTCACAATAACCACACTTAATGTTCACTACTGCACCAAAGGAGATGTAGATAACTGTATGTATTTTAATAGTAGATCTAAATATTTTGCAGAAGAAATTAGAATTTGTTAAGAAACAACTGTGTACTAGCTTACTTACTGCCTTAATAACAAATTAAAACAGCTAGTAAAGATCAGTACCATTTTTAGTAGCTGAAAATGGAATTTACTTGTATTCATCTGTAATTTCTCCAAAATATGCAATATTAACACCAGTTGATAAGTAAGCAGCACAGTGCAAGAAATTAAACATGCATATTTATACTGTGAAGCTCTTAGTAAGTATAAAAAAACCCCAACAAAGTAAGTTCTATACTAGTAATGAAAATGCAGCTAACTACTCTTATGTAAAGACACAGGCACTTTCTGTGAAAAGACTGTGTATTTTATTTATTACCCTACTCCATATAGATCATCTCTTCACAGTATTAAATGAAAAAAGGTAAGCGGCAGCTAAACTGTCTTATCTCCTAAAAAATTCTTTAATGTGCATGAACTAGTGTGATATGAACATTGTCTTTGTGTCTGTTCAGCAACATAATATCAGGAGTTTTATTTCATCAGACTCGTTCCTGAGCTGTAAGTTGCTCTCTCCTCCTGCCCCCAACAGCACAACAAGTGCACCCAGCCAGCCTCCTCGGACCTGCCCTGGCACTTGCCCGAGAGACAGAGCTGTGCTTCCCTTCCAGAGGGAGCCTCCACTTACTGGTGGGGAGCCAGGCAGTGGAGGATGAACCTCCTGGGGAACCATGGTTCAGGCAGAGAAACTGCAACTGGGGCCTACAGTAGGAAGACTTTACTGTGTTAACACAAAGACTGCAGAGATTTGGCAATGGCCTTTCTATAACTGAGTATCAAGTAATCATTAAGCTGGGAGTGAACACAGCTTGAAGTGAGTACTTCTGGTAATACAATCCTGACTACTCAACTACGCTACAGCAGCAGATTAACACAGAAAGGAGGGCCCCTGAAAGAGAGTTTGAACTGCACAGTTCCAAATCAGAAAAGGATGGGATAGAGCACTTCTATTCCCACAGTGACATGAGAATGTTGTAGAAAACATGACTGAAAACATAGTAGTCATGTGGATTTTTTTAAGTAATCTGCAATTTATTTCAAAAAATCTTGGTGCTGCTACTTCAAAATATGCTAAATTAATCACAAATCAGCATTCCTTCACAAGAGAACACTGTACCTGTTTCCGATTTGCTCAGGACTGAAGAATAAGAATAGCTTTGACTGACATAGTCACTGGTACAGCCAACAGAGCCCTCTCTTGGAAGAGGGCCTATAAATCTGTCTTGTGCATTGTCATCCGTTGCATCCGACTCCTCCTGAAAACACAGAATCGTAGAATAATTGGGGTTGGAAAGGGCCTTCAGATCATCTAGTTCCAACCCCCCTGCCATAAGCAGGGACACCTCACACTAAACCATGCCACCCAAGGCTTTGTCCAAACGCTGCCAGGGATGGAGCACTCACAACTTCCTTGGGCAGCCCATTCCAGTGCCTCACCACCCTCACAGGAAAGACTTTCTTCCTTTTATCCAATCTAAACTTTCCCTGTTTAACTCGTTACCCCTTGTCCTGTCACTACAGTCCCTACTGAAGAGTCCCTCTGCAGAATCCCTATAGGCCCCCTTCAGATACTGGAAGGCTGCTATGAGGTCTCCATGCAGTCTTACACTGGTTTTATGCAAAAATTAGACAATAAATTTTTACTGAAGCAACTACAAATTTTACTTTCTCTCATGGCTAAGAAATCAATTTTGCTAAGCATATCACACAAATTTTAGAAATTTGCAGATATACAGTTGCTTGTGTAGCTTTCGTTCTGCTCTTCCTGTTCTTAAACCTTGAGAAAGTCCTTTGCATTAGCAGAAGCAAATGCCCTTTAGGATACTGTATAATCAAATACAGTACTGTAATACATAAAACAAGCAAGTCTGCAATTTAGTATCTCCTACATCTCAAGTTTTCTGCACTGAAATACAGAATGAGATTTTTTTTCAGATATAAAAATTAGAGTGTTCTTTCAGAATCACATGCAAATTCTGATTTTGTGCACAATTAAAGGAGGGTTTTTTCCCCATTATATAATTAAACCCATAAGAAAAGCTAAGTAGGCAGCATTATTCTGACATGAGAGGTAAATAGTAAATCTTAATATAGCATTAGTCTATCCAATCCTTAAGTAAACTGCAGCTGTGGTTATCTTTAACTGCATCATGTATTTGAGAAATAGGAAATTTCAAGATTTTTTTTTTTTTTTTAATGTCAGACAGTTGCTTGTAGCAACACTCACAACTCTTCTTGTGTAAGATTTTTCCCCTAAAGGGTAAATCTGAAAGAGGGTAACTGCTGTTGAGAGAGGACTGCCACTTCTGAGAATCCTGTCACAGTGACCTAATATTGCACGGAAACACCCAGAGGAAAAGGATTAGGTGTATGATTAAACCTGTAATGTTAAGACTTATCTCTAAACATGCCAAAGATTAATTATATAACCCTAGAACATTACTCACAGCAAGCATTACGTAAATATTTGACAAGCATGAATAAAAAGTTACAGCAAATCATTACTAGTGGAACTGAGCCTACTCAGGAGAAACCTAGAAGTATAAAACAGTAGTCTAAAAGTCTGTCGAGAAGGTTCCTGAAGACCCTTTTTTACAGCTCAACTTTATTTCATTTTCTGAGCTCACAAGAGAATTCACAGAACATACATCTCTCCCCATCCCCCTCCCAACAGTACAGCTTATGTAACAATTTGACTTACCGGCATTATATGAGGCTGCTCACCATCTTTTTCTGTCAAATGCAGGAAGTTCTTCTTCCCTGGCTCAAAACCAGCATCAAGAACAGATTTTTCACTGTTCTGATCTAGTGGGGTCTGTTAAAAGAAAAAAAAATAAAGAAAAGGGGACAAACAAACTAAGCTTCTTTTTTAAGAGATCTAAACCACACAGATTCTGTACAAGTACAGTGCTTTAAATAGCTTCTGACACACTAAGATGAAATGAAAATAACTAACTATCCATTATAAATATACCCATCATTAATACTGAAAGAACTTGGGAACAGTTTAACAAATGGTATAAATTAGGTATTACGATATAGTGTCATCCTCAGAAATTGGTTTACCTACTCAGGAGTTAAGACACTGATCTACACGTTTCTTGTAGAACTTCAGTAACATCTAATGTCCTATATAGTATGCATACACTTTATTTTTAAACAACAACAAAAATATACTTTCAGCAAGCATAAACATGACCTGAAATAAAGATCTATTTCTTAAGAATCTTACAACGTTTTCTAGGTCTATCTATAGAAATCATATTAACTAAAACCAACATCGATTCACAATAAAGCACAGGTGTGATATTGATCATATTTTTTCTATATAATAAATTAAAATGGGTACAAAACATTGAAAGTCACTACACAATAAAACATTTCTCAAACAAGACCATAGGAAACAAAGGAGATGAATTATCATGGGCATTATTAAAAATACATATAGATAATGAAAACTAGCATTACATCTGAATGACACATATCAATTAAGAGCACACTTTGAAACTAAAATGCAGATATAACACAATAAAATTCACCCAAATCAAAATACTGGTGTTTGTCTGATGCACCTACTACAAATTTTTATGGGACTTCAATGAGAACAGATTTTTACAGGAACTAAATGAGCACTAAGCAATACAGGTAGCACTTTTCTACAATCTGAAGATTGAAATGTTTGCTTTCAAGAGAAAATAAAAAGCACTTTTGCCATACCGTATCATTTACACTATCTCCATTCCCCCACATTAAATCAAAAGTTCCATTCACATAGCCCACTTTTAAAGCCACATCTTCAAACAGCCTTTTAAGTGGTGTGGAAGCTGGCAAATTCAATGTAACACGCTCATTCACTGTCTTGGAATTTGTGGTATCTTGTATTATACACAGTACCCTGGGTTCCTCAGCTGCACTTTCCACCTGAAATGACAGCAGGCACCAGTTCATGAGTAAAGTTAGCACATTTTGGAGTTTAGTTGAAAATCAAAACAAGACTTCACCTATAAAATGCAGTATACTTTTAGAACCTGAAGATCTTAAAACTGGAGTTTTATTTTTCAAAGCAAGCGTAAGAAAATTAGAAGCTTCCATTTTGGAAAACACATGTAAAAACAAGCTCTGGTTTTAAAGAAGGAATTTGTATGTGTGAATCACTTAGAGAGATAAACTGCTCAAGTTCTGCATAGAATTTCATCCAGGAAGCAGACAGAAAACTGCTTCCCAAGAGGAAGAGGCTTTCATATCATCACTTCAAGCTCATATTATGCTTTGACATGATCATAAATCCTGCTGAGGCAGAAGTTCACCTTTTGTGATTTTCAGGAAAGCAAACCAGATCTGCAAGCTTCCAAATAATCTTGGAAGCTGACGATTAAACAAAGAGCAGTCAAGCCACCAACTTTCTTCTACTAAATCCACTGCTGCATGCGTCACAGGAGAAATTCTTCTGCCTGAACAAAGAAAATCAATGCTGCCAAATGGCTACTAGACAAAATAAAGAGATTTTAAACAGCAATTTCAATATACCTGAAATAACAAAAAAAAAAAATTTTAAACAGCAATTTCAATATACCTGAAATAACAAAAAAAAAAAATTTTAAACAGCAATTTCAATATACCTGAAATAACAAAAAAAAAAGTAACAATCTTGAATGAAGGTAGCAATGGATTAGTACTAAAATTTTATGGAGCCAGGTAACTCAAGAAAATTACATTTTCCCAACATCTTCCAAAACTGGAAATCCAGGAAGACAAATATGTCAGCACAAACAATTAATTCTCTCAATCATCCAAAGCTGTAGAACGGTAAGGAGTAACTAATATTTAAATACAGGTCACACATGAAAGTATCAGGTCAGTAAAAGGAAGTATTAGTCCCCAGGGACTTGGCCTTTTCAACTTGTAACACACAGCACATTAGTAATATGTGTTAGAGCACTCAAATCTCAGTTCACAGCTAGAGAGCACATAACCTAGAAAGCCAAAAAAAAATACATGCAATATGCATGATTTTCAGTGGATAAAAACACTAATAAACAGCAAGAAATGTGTTCACACTAAAACTGTAAGCCACGTCATAAGCATCTTCTGGAGAATAAAGAACTGCGAAGAATATCTAAAACAGCTTAAGCATCCCTTTATTTCTACACAACCAAACTCACAACAAAGACGACTACCACAGAAGTGGTAAAGTACTTCATGAGAGCTTTTACCTGACCAAACCTTTTAAAAAAGTATAACAACATCCTAGCTAGTGCTGCATCCCTTCATTTTACAAGATTTCAAGATCAGCTGACAGCCTCCATACAACTATAAAATACAAAGCTAGGCAACTGCAGCTTCTAATCCGATCATCATCAGAAAGAAAAAAGTTGTCAGAAGGAAAAATAACTCCCCTCCCAAGCTACAGTATGTTAGTTTGCTTTAGACGATGATTCTTCTTAAGACTTCAAAGTCCAACTTCTGCTAATTTATAAAATGTAATGTCCTGTGTAGAAATCTTCAGTAGCTGCATGCTCAGAAAGATTTAAGGCACCATTTCCAGCAAATCTACAGCACTGTATCTTCATACATTTAATCTCTTCTAGAGAATTTTAGGCTTATGAACTACTTTCCGAGACGACAGGCAAAACTATTCTTGAAACATTAAACACATATTAAGAAAAAAAACCAACCCAAAAATAAAAACCACAATTCAGAAGTCAATTTGATGTATTATTTCCTCACTTTCATCCACAGGGAGACAGAGAGCTTTACTTGAATAATCTACACTTAAATTTTACCAGTGATTATGTTTCCTGGGTTCTTTGCTTTGTACTTCCCAGCTCAGCTTCATTCTTCAATTTTATTGATTTTTTTTGGCTAAACAACAAGCACACTATTTTTTTCTTTCATTGTGTGGTTACAAAAGAAAAGATGAAGCTCACTCAGTGGTCTATTTTCTTGATTTTTCTGGAGAAGATGAGCAGTATCTAAACCCCATCATATGATCAACCTACACTTAGAACTCGGATTACCCAGCAAAGCAGAGGTTTGCTTTGGTGGAAGCCCACCCTCCCACAGTGTGGAGAGATAAAAAGGCATTTACTACTATTCATATAACTTCATCTAGGAAAATATGTAAGTTAACTCATATTTCCTTATTCTCACACTAATTTTGTACTGATCCTGTAACTTGAGCTGCTACTGTATATAAGCATGTCAGGAATAGAAGTTCTCAGAGACTCAATTCCTTGTTGTCCTACCGCCCTTACATAACCAGCACCTTAACTCCTTACCTCCTCTCTGTAGAAGTTACCTATAAGTTTCCTCCTACTCACACTTTCTCCATCACCTTTGATAGTGAATCAGTCATGACTTACACTGGAGTTGCTACAGAAATAATAAGACACAAAATATCTGATGGAAGGAAGTAACATTAAGCAAACAAATTATAGAAGATTACAGAAGATTTGCTGGTTGGGTTGCTGGATGTTCTGTGTCAAACAAATCCTCTCTTCCTTGTTCACAGATGTAATTCTCACAGACTGGTTTAACTCAAGGTTAGTATAGCAAAGGGTATTATGCCATCATTCATGCTGCCACTGCTTCAAGTTGTTCATAGTAAAGAGATGAAGCAAAAATAACCTCAGTCCAACTCTATTCATGGCAAGTATTCACATATACCACCTGAACTATCAGATAACAATGTAAGCATCTCTTTTGGGGCTAGTTTACAATAAAAACAGCCTAAAAGGCAACACTGGTCAGTGACAGACCTTTGAATTATTTTGACAGGCTGTTAAACTGAGCCCACAAAGTCAACACAAAATTTAATAGATTATGTAATGATTAACATTATGACAGCTACACAATTTTGGATTTTTTTTTCTGAATTAAAAGCCCACACACCAGCGTAAAAGCGTGGAAACACATACTCAGTTTGGAGCTTCTACTGTTAAGACTGCATTTAAAACATACACGAGCTTTGTATTAAAAAACATGCTCATGCTAAGAAATAACCAAAAGCAACACCGTCATGCTGTTACTGTGTATCTTATTTTATAAAGTTAATTTCAGCTGTCTACCTGTGAAAATTTCTTCTTCATTTCAGCAAATATACTTTGCCTGCAACTCCAAAACATACCCTATAGTATATAAAAACAAAATTAACAAGTCAATCCTTTAAAGTAGTAAACTGATTTTTTTTTCCATAGTCAGTTTTTTAAGTAAAATAATATTGCCGAGTTTGAAACCATCATTCAGAGTAACCTTAAAGGGAAAAACCTTCAAATATTCTAACAAGTGCCCATTATTTTAACATTTCAATTACCATAGTAGCACTGTTACATGCAAAGTTAAGTTGCAATACATAACAGACTACTTCATAAAGTAAAAAGTGAGTAGATAAGAAAATGTAAACAATAATTCAAGATACAAATTCATACTAACAAATTCCTTCGCTGTATTTGAACAGCCCTCCAGACAGAGCTAAATGTTTTGTCTCAAATGGTTCAAGATTAGCATAAAAATCATGTAGCTTATTATTGCACTTACATATTATGAAGCTACCCAGTTTTGAATGAAATTGTTTCTTCCTGCCTATTTCCTGTACAAAACTCTTTTTCTGACTATGGACACACATCATATTAACTACTTTCTGAATCTGAAGCATTGCACTTTTCCAGAAAGGAAAAACAGGAAGCAAGAATTAAGATGCTAATAACATCATTCCTGTTTCCCAAATTCCTTTAACTGCGCCCTCAGACAAAATTATCAAAACATAGACACTGACATATTCTTTACTGATGTGCCCTGTCTGCCCACCAAATGACCTATGAAAAAAAGCCCAAATTAGACCACTGCATTTAACTTCTAAGCAGGATGACACATAAGGTGAGATTTCTTTCTTTGCATACAGAGAACCAAAGTTCCAGTTTTGAAGTTTCAATGATCCCAGATTAGTAACTGTACCTATCAATTGTTTGGTTTTTGGTTTTTTTTACACACCAGTCTGCAATTTCAGATTTGACAGAGGTTTTGAGAATTAAAAAAAAAAAAAAAAAACCAAAAAAAAAAGGGAAACAAAAAAAAAAAA
>NDXB01022575.1:36637-117041 GCA_002631895.1 Agapornis roseicollis
TGGTTTTTGGTTTTTTTTACACACCAGTCTGCAATTTCAGATTTGACAGAGGTTTTGATAATTAAAAAAAAAAAAAAAAAACCAAAACAAGAAGGGAAACCAGAAAACAGCCACCACCACAGCCTAACTGTTCTGTTGCTTACTAGTTTTACCTGCTCCCAGTTGAAAGTTACATACATTTTGCTAAAGTGACTTAAAGGTTATGAGAGTCCTGGAAGCATGATTTTGAAACTGTCAATTTATAATTTTATGATAGTCATCAAGTATATTGTCCTGTCCCAAAGACTTAAGTCTTCCCATTTCCCTTGCAATCAGTGCCTCCAAAGAGGCCTTACTTAAGCCTGAATTCCTTCTCTCCTGAGACAGACAAATTAAGTCCAGTATACACAGGGGTATGTGTAATTTTCAGATGTGTTATTTTACTCAGTGACTGCAGGAGGGTGGAAGGGAGGACAGGCTCCAGGCATCTCCTTAACTGGACAGAAATATTGACAGGTTGCTTCTTTTATAAGAATTCTCTTATGCTGTGTTCCCAGCTCTTGATTTCTTAGTCAGAGATTGCTGGAAGATTTTCAAGAGTTATTTCACTCTAAGGAAATTCTGACTGGCAAAAGTTGGTTTTCAATATTCCACATAACACAAACAAATCAAACTTGCACCTGATACTGTTTATGTGATTCAGGAATTTTAGAAGTAACTAAGAGCCTTTAGCTGCTCTGACAAGACAAACTACAAAATCACACAGTGTCCTGGGTTCAGCAGTTGCAGTCAGTTTTTCTTCTCTTTAGTAGCTGGTGTTTTGACTTAACCTGGGAACAAGGCTGATAAGGCCGATGTTTTTGGTTGTTGCTGAGCGATGTTTGCCCTGACCAAGGACTTTGTGAGCCTCATGCTCTGCCAGGGAGGAGGGAAGCCGGGAGGAAGGAGGGACAGGACTGTACTGACAGGACCAAACTGACCAAAGAGGTATTCCATACCATAGCACGTCATGCCCAGGATGTAACTGGGGGAATCTGGAAGGCCTAGCTCTCTCGGGGTGGTTGGAAGAGGTGGTTGGTCAGCACACGGTTGGTGGGGTGTCGTGAGTTATCTGTTGTGGTTGATGGGATGCTGTATTTTTTTCCTTTATCGTTATTATTATTGGTGGTAGCAGCAGTGATTTGTGTTATACCTTAGTTACTAAACTGTTCTTATCTCAACCTGTGGAAGTTGCATTCTTTTGATTCTCCCCCCATCTCTCTGGAAGCAGGGGAGGGCAAGAAAGGGGGGTTGAGTGAGTGAATGAGCTGCGTGGTTGGTTGGGTTTAAACCACGACACACAGACATGTCAATCTTAAATACAGCATTCCCTACTTTTCAATTAAAGCAGTCACTCTACCACTCCATGAATATACTTTACAACAACCACCAGTTTAACTCCACAAGTTACAAAAAAATCTCCTTTCACCACGGATATTTACGCTTTAAAATTCAATTAAGAGAACAAAGATCAAGAGATTTCAGACATGAAATTTCACTCTGATAAAAATTACTCTGGAATTCACCAACCTAATTGTTTATTACAATTCACGAAATAGTTGAGCGTATTAACTATATAGCTCAAGGGTTTCAAACTGACATACACATGGTATCCACAGGTACATACAAAAATATCCTACTGCCTTTTCCTCAGGAGAGAGAAGAGCAACTAATCAGGTAGCAAGCACATCTGTTCTGTACCCATAAGAAGCCCTCAAAGCTAGATGTTGCTACTTTACCACACCATGATGTAGGTCACACGCCACCGGCAGCTTAGTAAAATAAACTGCAGACCCTCAACTCCATAAGCATCTACAAAAGTAAATGCAGACTGCTGCTTAAGGCTACAATTTAGAAAATCATCCTGTGATTATTTTACCACAGAAGTCTTCTCAAACAATTTTAAATGTTAACCTTTTAAAAATATTGAAACATTGACACTTTCATCCCAAGTCTCTCAATCTTTTACACTCTATCATTTCTAGAAAGGGAATGACAGGCCTAAACCTGCATGCAGATTTCTGATTATGTGTTAAACCAGACTTGCAAAAGACTTTTCAATATAAACATGCAATCAACACATAGGTCTGACCTGGGCAGACATTTGAGAGGGCCATTCTACACAAGTATTTACCATATTTAACTTTCTAAAAAGTAATTTTCATCATTTTACATTAAAGATCTGCATGTGCATGTCCCACAGTTTAAACCATATCACAGCATAAAGCCTATCAGGTACTGAAGGAATTCAAGCTGTAATTCAGAATACACTAACAAAGGAGACAATGGTGTTCGTGCAGTCTGCAAGACTGAGACATTAACTTTGACCATAACGTTTGTATTTATTGAAAATAGAGGAACAAAAAACTAAGTGGTAATAGATCTGTCAAAACAATATTCAAATGCAGAACTGTAGTGGTTGTATAACTGCATTTAGATGTGGCTTGTTATTTCTCAGTTCTAAGTCAGTGAATTCACTGAAATCCTACAGAAGCATTTTACTAACTTTATGAGGACAAACCCAGGGAATTACAGACCAGTCTGTCTCACCTCTGTGCCTGGTAACATATTGGAGCAGATTCTCCTGGAAAGCATGCTAACGTACATGAAAAACAACGAGGTGCTTGGTGGCAGCCAGCATGGCTTCACTAAGGGGAAATCCTGCCTGACCAATTTGGTGGCCTTCTATGATGGGGCTACAGAACTGATGGACAGGGGTAGAGCAGTTGATGTCATCTCCCTGGACTTGTGCAAAGTGTTCGACACTGTCCCACACGACATCCTTGTCTCTAAATTGGAGAGACATCAATTTGATAGATGGAGCACTCGGTGGATAAAGAACTGGCTGGATGGCCACACGCAAAGAGTTGTGGTCAATGGCTCAGTGTCCAGCTGAGATCAGTGGGCTGATGCCAACCTCATGAAGTTTAACCATGACAAGTGCAAGGTTATCCACCTGGATCAGAGCAATCCCAGGCACAGCTACAGGTTGGACAGAGAGGAGATTCAGAGCAGCCCTGTGGAGAAGGACTTGGGGGTGGTGGTCGATGAGAACATGAACACGAGCCAACAGTGTGCGCCTGCAGCCCAGAAAGCAACTGTATCCTGGGCTGCATCAAAAGAAGCATAACCAGCAGGTCAAGGGAAGTGATCCTGCCCCTCTACTCTGCTCACATGAGACCTCACTAGGAGTATTGTGTGCAGCTCTGGTGCCCTCAACGTAAAAAGGACATGGAGCTGTTGGAACAAGTCCAGAGGAGGGCCACGAGGATGATCAGGTGACTGGAGCATCTCCCCTATGAAAACAGCTGACAAAGCTGGGGCTGTTCACCCTGGAGAAGAGAAGGCTGTGTGGAGACCTCATAGCAGCCTTCCAGTATCTGAAGGGGGCCTATAGGGATGCTGGGGAGGGACTCTTCATTAGGGACTGTAGTGACAGGACAAGGGGTAATGGGTTCAAACTTAAACAGGAGAAGTTTAGATTGGATATAAGGAAGAAGTTCTTTACTGTAAGGGTTGTGAGGCACTGGAATGGGCTGCCCAGGGAAGCGGTGAATGCTCCATCCCTGGCAGTGTTCAAGGCCAGGTTGGTCAGAGTCCTGGGTGACAAGGTTTAGTGTGAGGTGTTCCTGCCTATGGCAGGAGGGGTTGGAACTAGATAATCTTAAGGTCCTTTCCAACCGTAACTATTCTATGATTCTATACAATAACATAAGCATACTTATGTATTCTGGCAGCTCAGCATGTGACTGATGAATTGACAGGTCACTAGTAACACTTGACACATACATAGAGGTCTAAAAACTGAACATGGCAATGTTTCAGTTTTACAAGCAGTTAAAGCTTGAACAACTACACCTGCTGCCAGAAGTAGGTATCTTGCTCCACCTGGTTATTCCCACCCTAGCACTGTCCCCTTTCTCGTGCTGGTAAAAATGATCACGCAACTACATGTTGAGTGGGCTCAGGTACTTAATCCTTCTTAAAATGAATCATTTCTGGTTGGTTTTTCAGGGAGTTAGCTTTAACCTAAGTCAGTCCTCCAGCTTCTGAACAGAATCCCTACTTCTCCTGGAAAAGGACCAAGTGATATAACAGTACTAGCAAAGGAGAAGTATTTTAAAAGCATGTATTATTTGGACTAGTACTTCAATTACTAACACCACTCTGGACACACTGCAACTTTCTTTGGTTTCCTGAATGACTGAAATGACACCCTCCATCCTTATTATGAATCTCTGTATATGTCATTGCTTCTCACAGGACAAGAGGATTAACCCCACCTTCTATCTTGAATGGCCAAGAATCATACAACATATAATACCAGGCTGAAAGGGACCTTAGAAATCAGCTGGTCCAACTGTAAACAGTGCAAGAAGTGTCATTACTGGGGCAATGCTATTGTTTTCACACTCATGCCATGCTCACTCCATTTTCCAGCCTGCTGTAGATACAGGATAATTGCTGCAGACCATGAAAGAAGGCAAGGACCATATATGGTTTACTAATGGCCTGGCTAGGTGAACCCTAAAATTGCTTTCCTATGGTGGATGACCTGACGCAAAAAGGAGAAGAGTTACAAAATACAATTCCGGACCTCTGCGATCTTGTTCCTTTTGGAAAAAGAGGTACATGTTTTATTCTTTCCTCTGGTCCATGGAGATAACGGGTTCATCTGCTGTTTTCAAAGACCACCCCACCTCAGAAATGCTAACAAAATTTCAATTTTAAAAAATTAAAAGAAGCATTTGACACCTCACTGAAACAGATTTGCATGCCAGCTGTTAACTGTTAACTGGACAAATCATTTTTATAAAAGGCTAATACTGCTAACTTTCTAAATATGTCCAAAATAACATTATGCCCAAGACATAAAGAGTATGTTATGAGGCTAGTGTATACCTTTCAGAGTTTGTTCCTGCTACTGTGGATTACTGGGCTATTTGTAAAAAGCATTAACAAAAGAATGACAAACACAAAAAAAACCCAACTCGTATAGGGCAGAAGTAAGTGCCTGTGCTCAAGGTGTTCAAAAGACTACAGAAAATGATACACTGGGAGAGTGTGCGTTTGGAAACAGCTGAACTATGGATCAAAACATTTACTCTCCAGTTTTACAGAGCCTATTTTCCATCCAAGTTCTGTACTTTGAAAGACTTAAAATGTTTCTCTTAAGAAAGTCTCGAAGAACCAGTCTTCTTACACCTATCTCCTAATGGTTTTTTAAATATGGTAAATTAAGGTGATTCAAGGTTAATGATTTCCTTTAAAAAAAAACCAACAAACTAATGTAGCAACTGTCAGTAACGAAGAGTACAAATATTTCCTGGTCATTCCTACAGATGACACAAGTAGTCTAACAGTTTCCTGTTATTAAATTAAGGGGTAACAAAGAATACAGTAGCAACAGATTGAGTTTTAAAATCTAATTAGTTTTAACCACTGGACATTTTGCACATTTCACTCTTTCTTAAAGGTTATAATTTCAACTGATGGTATTTTCTTTTGTCCTATAATCCAGAATTGTTTAATTTCCAAGAGGTTTTGTAACCAGAGTATAATAATTGTGAGGATTAAATGAAGTTCACTGTATCTGCAAACTACCCGTCAGCCTCTAGACATTCATTACATTACAAACTTTGTATTTGGACTGGAAACAGCCTCATCTTTATAGAGACGGCATCTTCTCTCCACCTTCTTAATCACCACACTCCTTTTCTTAAAAAATAATCAAAACCAACCTTTTCACTTTATATATAAACCGATAATCACATAATTTGTGTTCCATGGAATGTGACAGAAGCAGTGAATGTGCTTTCACATTTGTCCACCATTCCTTCAAGTATGGAACTACCATGAACTTTTTATTAACATGTATCTATGCTGCTAATATTCTAAAGGACTTTCTGCATAAAAACAAATTAGAATCTGAACAAAAACTGTAAGTTTTCTCTTTTTGGACAATTTTGAAATGAAGATTTACTTCAATATGAAATCACAGGCTGACATGCATTAAAAAAAAAACAAGCAAAAACAAACTCTTGTGCAATCGAGAGATAAAAAAATGTGTAAAGAGGTAATTTTAAACTCTTTAATAATACTGTACTTTTAAACTGTCCACCTGCTGCTGGGGAAGGGTAAAGAGAAGCTGAGTAGCAAGGATAGGACAAGAGGAGATGGCCTCAAGCTGCACCAGGGAGGTTTAGACTTGATATTACAGTGAGTCAGCAGGGATTCCTTGTGTAGTTCTCTAGCAATGCTGCACAGAATGAAGGATAAAAGTTAGGAACATAAGCACCCATGAAGCCTGGACATAAACTCTATCAGCTACCACTACCACAAAGGGCTCCAGGGAGAACATGGAACAAAAGCACAGTGTCTCCACAGAAAGTATAGATACTACAAGGTATAGGCAAAGAAGGACACAGATAATTTTCCTATATGTTAACTGATGAAATTATTCTATTTATTAAACATAGGTATAACTTTCAATTGTTATTTTTTTTTTATTGCCTTCATTGTTACTGATCACAACACAATACATACACAAACCTAAAAACACCTGCCTCATTCCTTTAGCTCCTATAGTACTCTGCCAGACTTCTTCAAAAAATGATATTTACACCTGTTTTCAGACCTTACTTACAATGAAAACTTTCACAGTGTATCAAGTATATCTTGCTCAACATCTCTGTCAGTAACAGGGACACTGGGATTGAGTGCACTCTCAGCAAGTTTGACAATGACTCCGAGCTGTGTGGTTCAGTGGATACGCTGGAGGGAAGGAATGCCATCCAGAGGGACCTTGACACGCTTGTGAGGTGGGCTGATGCCAATCTCATGAAGTTTAACCATGACAAGTGCAAGGTCCTACACCTGGGTGGGAGCAATCCCAGGCACAGCTACAGGTTGGGCAGAGAAGAGATTCAGAGCAGCCCTGCGGAGAAGGACTTGGGGGCAGTGGTCGATGAGAAAATGAACATGAAGCTGGCAGTGTGTGCTCGCACCCTGAAAAGCTAACCGCATCCTGGGCTGCATCAAAAGCAGCGTGACCAGCAGGTCAAAGGAGGTGATCCTTCCCCTCTACTCTGCCCTCGGGAGACCTCCCCTGGAGTATTGTGTGCAGTTTTGGTGTCCTCAACATAAAAACAAAATGGAACTGTTGGAACAAGTCCAGAGGAGGGCCACAAGGATGATCGAGGTCTCCCCTATGAAGATGGCTGACAAAGTTGGGGCTGTTCAGCCTGGAGAAGGCTGCGTGGAGACCTCCTACCAGCCTTCCAGTATCTGAAAGGGGCCTATAAGGATGCTGGGGGGGGACTCTTCATTAGGGACTGTAGTGACAGGACAAGGGGTAACATGTTAAAACTTAAACAGGGGAGGTTTAGATTGGATGTTTTACTGTAAGGGTGGTGAGGCACTGGAATGGGCTGCCCAGGGAAGTTGTGAATGCTCCATCACCAGCAGTGCTCATGGCCAGGCTGGACAGAGCCTTGGGTGGCATGGTTTAGTGTGAGGTGTCCAGGCCCATGGCAGGAGGGTTGGAACTTGATGATCTCAATGTTCTTTCCAACCCTAACTATTCTATGACTCTAAGTACATTTCTCACATAGCTTCAAAACTATAGGGCATTCAACCATCCTATGCTTCCTCATTAAAAGACTTCCATCATGTGATTATTGAGAAGATACATGCAGCACGCTAACTAGCTCTAAGCTATTCACAGAACTGTTGTCATTTTTCAGATGCACTTAAAGTATCCATGTGGTTGCAATCTCAACGATGAAATTGACTAAAGTGATTTTTACCAGTTTACCTTCATTTTTTTGAACATGGACAACATGTTCTTTTTAGAAGTTATTTCATCTGTTAATGCTGCAATTTGCTCAGTACAACCTGATTCTATGTCAAGCACTCCGAAAACAAAAGAAAATCCTAAACACAGTGGCTGAAACTGTGACCAAGTTGGTTATACGTTTATCAGAAGTTTACAAAAAATTTCAGACTTCCCAGTATGATCAATTACCGGCTCTTTAGTTACAAGTGGCATTGGTTTTCGAGTATTTTGTTAAAGAAAAATAGCAAAATGTTAAATAGGAGGCTCACCTGAAAGCATACCATCTTAATCTGCAAAGGGACAGTACACAAAATATCAGCTTTAAGCATTCATGAAAGGAATTTAGAACTTCTTCAAACTGAATAAAAGGCTGAATGTGTACATGTAACTCAATTACTGAATTTTCTAGACACTTAACTCTCACTTAGATTCTTCCATAAAACCTGATGTATTTTCAAATACAACAGAAAGAGCAGAGAGCTGTGACTGGACATATAAAGATCTATACATATTTTAGTGTATTACATCAATTGTAATGAAACAGAAAAAAAGTTTAAAATAACACACTCCACACATACACCACACCACCAAATTTAATTCTGACAAGACTAAAACATATAAGTCAGGGGTAACAGAAAGTCAAGGTACTGGTCTATTCCAGTAAGTCTCTGAAAGTATCTTGTATTAATAGCAATATATTCAAACAGTAAAAACAAGCTGGATAGTAATGATTTTCATCAGTATTTGTGCAATGGGACAATTCATATTAAACCTATGATGCAAAGCCACATTGATCAAAATCCAGATTTTAAAAATAACAGAAAACAGGCTTATTTAAAAGTAGCAGCAAATAAAGAACTAGAAACTTGCTTAATGAAATTTTGAGTTCAAGAAAGAGTATAGAACATATCACTGACAGCATTCCCTGCCTCCAGATAACTACTTCACAGTTTAGGAAAAAGTTCATTATTAGTTTGAAAAACAGTGTGATTTGGAAACATTAATCACGAATGACCCACAAAACACTAGAGAAAACTGCATTTCTTGTTTGTGTTGATGTTCTAAATGTATTACTGAAGCAGAGTGTAAGTGTAAGGAGGGGCCTGGGGGAGAGACATGATGCTATTTAGTTGTTTAATTATTCTACTGAATAATAACTTAAGCTAGCAGCATTTAAAGACTAAGGTTCCATTACCAACTACTAACAGGTAGCTGGTACCTCTTAGAGAAAAACTTTACACCATATGATTTCAAGGTGCTATTAATTATTCTGATTATCTTATACAACAGATTAAATAGCCAGATGCATATACAAGTGGAACTAAACTGTGACTGAGAAGCCCGGTGGCTGAACAAAGCAGGGAAGGATCTTGCGTTCATGCCTCATTCACCAAACTAAATTACTGCATATCACCCAGAAAGAGCCTGTTTGCAAGGACCAAATAACTTGGTGGAAATCTAGGTGGATCTTCTGTTTGTTTCCTAACTTTGTTTTCCAGACTATCTTCTTGGTCAGTGAAGGAGTCAGTTTCTCTACTTGTCACAATCATTCCTTTATATTCTACAACACAGCACAAGAGAAGGCAAACAGGAGAAACTGATAAACCACACAAGCTGTAACCACTTGTAGAATCTTTTAATACGTAAGAATGAAAGAACAAGGATGTCATCATCACTGAAGATAACAGCATCCCTTTCCTAAACAGAATTGCAAAACATCTTAACCAGATTCCTGCTCTCCTAATGAACTTAGTGTGATACCTATCAAGACAGGTATTTTATTTGTTCAATGCGGAAGATTAAAATGGGATTCATTAAGGTAGGAATGAAAAGACCCACATTATTTAGCTGAGAACTTGGATCATCATCTTTGATGTAATGGTAGCAAGTAGCGTATACATTTATTCTGACAGGTGTACTTTTGGATAGTTCATGCTGGAACATGTTGAGAAAGAATCTGCACAGCATTTATTTAGTTTGTGGCACAGATACTTCAAAAGCCTTTTGGCAGAACACACTTCTGGGCAATATTCACTAGGTTGTGATGCATCCTGATTTTCAAGGAAAGTCTTAGTAAAGTTCACTTACATTACCAGTAATCAAATACATTCATCTAACTTTCTCATCAACTGTGTTCATTAGACAACTCTGCTGCTTTGTATTTGGGGTAGATATGCATAAAGTTTCAAGTCTATTTCTCTAAGAAACACTGACAGCCATAGTGTTTTCTCTTCTAATAGCATCATTTTCTTTTTATTTTCATTATTATCTTACTTTCATTATTCCCTTTCCCAGGGTTACTGGGTTTTACTAGACTAATGGGGAAACTGACACCTAACAACAAAACAATATTTAAAGAACATGCTTAGCTTCCACTACCAATGAAGCAATGTCCTGTATGTTACTCAATGCCTTCTGGAGGTTTTCTGGATACAAAAGATGACTAAATGAATAACTTATCTTTCAGATCAAGAAATTACAGGAATTGAGGACTGGAAGGGCAAGGAACATGGACCAGTTCACAACAAACCCAAGATCTAGTGAACAGGGAGTCTCACTGCCCCAACCATAATGAATTACTGGGCAGGCAATTACAGAAACAGTTGGGAAATCATTAGGCAGTGATAGGGATGCAAGAACAAATTTACTCAATGCCTGTATAACTTGGGAAAAAAAATCTTAATATAAAAAGAAAACCCAACACTGGGTATTAGAAACTGCTTAAATACACCTGTTCCAGATGAAAAAGAACTTTATGCCAATGTTATGAACAAGAGAAAATAATGAGGCCCTGATTACCTGTACTGCACGGATGCAGCTGAACCTATGTAGCATTTGAAAGAAAAATTTTCATGAAACTAATAAAAGATTCTCTAAGTGCAGCAGTGAAATTACTAGTATTTTGCATCCATGAAAACATGCTATTACTCTTTACAAAAGTTAACGAAAAATCCACACAATATACTTTAAAAACTGCAATCTGAGCTCCTGTCAGCATACAGATATGTATACATACAAACACAAACTGAAGACTTGTAAACGTAATACCTATGTTTCTCTTCTTAGAACAGAGGCTGATGATGTTACAAGCATCTCCTACTACAATATCTACCATGCATCATGTGAACTTGTTGACAAGAACCAAAATCCTTTTCCCATCCACTCTTTTAGATGAGTAGTCATTCCCCAGATCAGCCTGAAGCAACAGTATTGCACTTCTTCTTGCTCCTTTACACTGGAATTCAAATGAAAAACTCAGCTGTGTACTCATTTTTAACAGACATTGGGTTTACACCCCAGTTTAAGTCTTTGAGACAGCACAAGACAGGGAGCTATCCAAGCAACAGCACTCAGCCTGTTGGGAAGGGACAAAACCCATGAACTACAATCCTTTATCCATATCCATCCCTAAAGGGCAGAACTGAAACTCCAAGTGAATGACATAATAGGAATATTTAGAAGGCTGTTGAGAATTCAGAGACCTGGAGAATTCTGTTTATCCATAACTGGCAGCCTTCTCTGCAATGAGACTATTAATGAATCTCAGAAGGGCTTAATGTGAATGCTGTAGCACAACATTTATTGAAGTTCCTACCACTGAAATTGAAATTAGGATATACTGAAAAACATTGGGAAAGTTGAAGCTAAACTTCTAGAGCAACAGAAATATACATAGCCAGATGGGCTTAACATCAGTAATTAATCTTTTCTTCCTCCTCAATTTGATTTTGCTTCTAGTCTGATCAGTTTTGTTCACTTACAGAATGTGCAGGGGTACAGTAAAGAACTTAGGAAAATTTGGTGAGAAAAAGCAACTCACACTAGTGTTATCTATGTACAAAGTTTATAGATTTCACACTGTGTGTTTAAGATATCCATATCTATAACAGCATGTATTCATCTTACTTTAGCCATACTTCCCCGCCCTACAGATAAAAGTGCGTTCAAAATCCTAGCCCATGGAGTCAGTTAAAAATACACATCTGAATCATACGTATATACTGAATACAATTTTAAAGCCAACAGGGATACTATTAATAAATATAACTGAAGAAACAGCCTCAGCTTGCTACTTTTATTAATCACCTTGTCAGTTCCAGTTAACTACAACTAACACCACAAGGTTTCTCCTGCCAATTTCCTTCATGTTTGTTTAGTTTTAAAATTAAATATTCCAGTACACTAGGTAGTATTTTCTATCCTTAGTCTTATGCCCTTGGAGATTTATTTTTTTTTTTAACACTCCATCCCTTGTCTGAAGTTCCTGGAGATTTCCCCTTCTTGTAAAAAGTCACATCATAGTCCTTTAAACCTTAGGATTTTAAGAAAGCAAACAGGTAAAGTTACCTTTATCCTACACACATCCTGTACCTACCTGTACAAGAGTATACACAAAAATTTGTTTCTAGAATTCTGGTTTCACCAGCCTGCTCAAAGATACCCCTTATGGATCACCTCCCCATTTTGCTAAGCTCTACAAAATTGAAGTCCTTGCCTCACAAAACTTCCTGTAAGAACACATGATGGAACAGGCAGATGTAACAAACCAGTGACATTTGACAAAAAAAAAACAGGAAGGGGTTAATTTATTAGAACAGTAGAACTGTTTGAAAAGTTAGCTGAACATGTAAGTGTACTGCTCACAAAATAGTTTCTGCTACTACTACTCCACAAATAACTGCTTCCAAATATTTCACACCATCACTCAAAGATGTTCTGAACATCTGTCCTCTGAACGGTACAGCTCTTACTTGACACGTGTCATTTGCCTATAGCTGCAGGATTGAGCTTCGGTCTTCCTCTTTCATGCAGGTTCTTATCTTTAGCCTATGGCAAAAACCAAGCCTTCTCCCTTTTTCCTGCAGCAAGGAAGGGATGTGGGGCCCACAATAAAGGAAATTCATCGCCCTGCTGAACCAACCCCATTTTCCCCAGTACTCACCGCAAGCGATACCGCCCGTTTTCTGCAGTACTTCGCACCGGCGCCGGGCAGGCACCGAGCCGCCCCACAAACTCGGCGACGTTCCCCTCGGCTGCCATTTCTCACATCGGTCCCTTTACCTCAACCGAGGACACGCTCGGACACCCACAGACGGGCCTCACCGCCGAGGCCCGCTCCCTCCTCTGCCCCCGCGGTTGAGGTCGCTCACCAGGGACCGCTGGTCCCTGCCGGCGCGAAGGCAGGGGGCCCTCCCGGAGAGTTCCGCACACCATCACTGACACGGGAGCGGCCCGACGAGCGGCCCAGCGCAGGCGCCACCGCCCCGGCTCCGGCGCCACGCAGGCCGGCCTTCCCGCATACCGCCACAGACAGGTGCAGCTCTCCAGCCACCGCCGGGGCCCTGCGTAGCCGAGACTCGGCCTTGGCCTCCTCCAGCCCACACGAAAAAACCTCCCCTTCTCCCTCTGCGCACCGCCGTTCGCCCCAGCCCGGCCCTCCGTGGGCCAAGGGCTGCCCGGCCCCCTCACAAAGACGAGCCCTTCCCCCTCCCGCCGGGCCTCACAGGGAGACAGCGAAGCCGAGCCAGGCCGGGCCGGGCCTCCTCCACCCCCTCCTCGGCCAACCTCAGCACCTCGGGCCTCCCGCAAGCCGCAGGGGGGATGGCGGCCGCGGCCGTCGCCGCCACCACCTCGCCCTCTCCCTGTGAAACCCAGTATAAACACCCCTACTCTAGCCCCACTCCACCTCACCTCTTTGGGGACGAGCTGATTCTCTTCGCTGGGAACCATGGCCGGTGGCGCGGCGCTGAGCCCGCAGCAGGCTGAGCTGAACGTCGTCGTCAGCAGCGGGAGGCGGGGAGACGCCACCAGCTCATCCTCCTCCTCTGCCACCGCCCCAGCCGGTGAGGGCAGCGGCACAACCCCCGCGGCCGCCGCCAATCAATGGGGAAAATGGCCACCGGCCCTGCTCTCGCGAGAATCGATTGAACTCCATCGCCGCTTTTAGCCTTGCAGCGGTCGTGGCGTGTTAGGGTTTCTCAGCTGAGGTGCGCAGTTGTAAGATCGAATATGGGGAGCGGTGTAGGAGATGTAATTCCCGCAGGCAGTCAGGGCAGAGCTGCAAATGGTGTCCGGCTGTCGTTTCCCACCTCTCTGCACGTTACCCTGCCTCACAGAGCAGTGGCGGGAAATGCCGCCTGTGGAGAGGCCGGGCGGGGCGGGGGGGGGGGGGGGGGGGAGGACAAGACGTCCCATTGGGTCTCTTCCATTGGGTGTCGTGTGTGCCCCCTGACCCCCCCCACATAGTGAGCCTGCAATGGGCGGGTGTGAGTGCGCAATGGGNGGGGGGGCGAGTAGCAAGTGACTAAAACTGAATTGTGGTAGGTAATCAGGGAAGAGGTAGTGTGTCTGGAGAACATGGCTTGCAGGTGTGGGAGAGAGCTTTCCGGGGCTTCTGTCCGCACGGGGGACTCGCAGAAGTAGGGCTCCAGTGCTGGCTCCTTGTGCTGAGGTAACGGGAGGCCTAGGAGCCAGCCCGCCCTAGCGCCGCACTGCCCGCTTTCTTTCAGCCCGCTCTGCCACTGTGAGGGGCTCTCCCAGAACTACGGGGCACACAGGCTGCGCTTTTCACTGTTAACTCAGTTGTATGCTTTTGTTTTTCCCTCACGTCTGGGTGTAACCAGCTTGGTTGTGGGGTTAGAAGTGAAGGAGGAGTGGGAGAAGTAAGCACAAATGATGCTACTAATGAGCAGGCCCTCTTGGCGGCCAGAAGCTGTGCTTTGAAGTTGTACTGTGAAGTTAGGCATGTGCTTACTTCTCTGTGAATTTACGGTTAATAGTCTTCAAATGAAAGGTTACTTCTGTGGCATCACTTGGCTGTTGATTTTTGTCTACAACAAGCTTAAATACATGTTTGTCATGCTACCTGAGGCCCACCAAAAGCCAAAGACCAATCACTAGAATGATAAAAATGCACATTAGTAGGAATGCAGTTATACATTAATGTCTACTTCATTGCAGAGTAATTCATAAGTGAAAAAAAATATACTTGGTGAATGAAGAAGAGTGGTACATTTTTGCGAAACTATTTTTCTTGTTATTTTAGTGTCCTCTTGTGGAAAAATGCAGAATTGAGGATGCTTTTTGGGTTTATGTCCAAGAAGTTTTTTGTTTGGGCTAATTTTAAAAACCCATTGTATTGAAGGTTTTCTGAAACCTTTTGTGAATATTTAGTAAAATTAAATTACCTCCCTTTTAATGTTCAAAATACGTAACTTCTCAGATTCCTCTCAGTCACCTTGCTTTCTCAAAGGTGACAGAAATAGCATGTTTTGGAGTCAGGATATGTTGCCAGTATTTGTTAGTGTACTATATTAACACTTTAAAAAGCACTTCAAAGAAGTCTTGGAAAAACAACATCAGTAGTTTTATTTTCATTCTCCTTTTTAAGTTGTGCTCCTTGAGCTAAGCACAGCAGTACCCTCATTGGAAACTTAACTGGAAGCTTTTCTAAAGTGTATTTTTGGCCTGTTTTTTGTGACATAATATGCAATTACATTGGCGTGTTTATCTAGTGAAGGTTGGGAGGACCTCTTGCCCTCTAGTTTTAAAATATGTTGCACCTGAAAGCCCCTCACCTTAGACACTTGATTTCTAATGTGATGAAATCAAGCACCAAGGCAGATCCTGAAGAGTCCCTTGCTTTTAATTATACTTTTATGTTAAACACAGGGTTGTGGAGATACCTCTCCCCAAGAGGGAAAAAGATGCAAACCAGTTATTTAAGAGGTAAGAAAGTTCAGACTTAATGAACTTGTGTCTGTTAGAAAAGGTTTTTATTAATGCTTATCAGCTGTGGTTTTGATTAAAAGGTTTGGGATTCAGCTGAAGTTTTTTTAAGGGAACTTTTATAAGCGAGAAAAGGTATGATTATGAATAAATGAAAAATAGTGTCAACATGTAGATATTTGATGCACAGCTGCCTGGTGATCTTCTGTTTAGCAGTGTCTAAAGATCCATGAGATTAGTGAGCAAGTACTTGAGTTGAAAAGAACTCAAACTGTAAGAACAGAACCGTAATCTTGCAACAGAAAGTTACACAATCATTAAAGCACTATCTGGGGCCTCCAACAGTGGTACATGACTGATGAGCCTGGTGTTACTTTCCTCCCGTCTTCCCCCTTCTTTTTGAGGATGCATACTTCAAAACCTTTGGATCTTTGAGGATTCTTCCTCTGTTCTGTAAGGAATACAGAATTTGATAATGAAAAGACTTGAGGGTATCACTTTTGAAAGTTCTTTTGACTTTCCGAAGTGTTATGTGCTTATGTTGGGGTTTTTTTTGCTGCCATTTGTGCTAACAAGGGGCAAAACTATGGGACTCAATTACTTTAAAATATACTGTTCTATTGGGATAAAGAGGTAGCTACCACAAACATATGCCTACTAGATAAGAATCAGGAGTTTGTTTTATAAAGAAATACTGTTACATTCTCCTGCCAGCCTTCAAAACTGTGCAAACATCTAGTGTATCATGAAATGTCTTTAATGGAGTTAATAATTAAATCTTCAGGAGCTATTGTAATTTGTTGATGCTACAGTATTTAATCTCTGTACATGAGACTTCTTCAAGAGGAATACTCAGAATTCAAGTTTTGTGAAGGGAAATCTAGCTTTATGTAAAGACTGCAGCCCTGTGGAGAAGGACTTGGGGGTGGTGGTCGATGAGAACATGAACATGAGCCAACAGTGTGCGCTTGCAGCCCAGAAAGTCAACCATATCCTGGGCTGCATCAAAAGGAGCGTAACCAGCAGGTCGAAGGAGGTGATCCTGCCCCTCTACTCTGCTCTCCTGAGACCTCACCTGGAGTATTGTGTGCAGCTCTGGTGTCCTCAACATAAAAAAGACATGGAGCTGTTGGAAAAAGACCAGAGGAGGGCCATGAGGATGATCAGGGGACTGGAGCACCTCCTATATGAAGACAGGCTGAGAAACTTGGCCCTGTTTAGCCTGGGGAAGAGAAGGCTGCTTGGAAACCTCATAGCAGCCTTCCAGTATCTGAAAGGGGCCTATAGGGATGCTGGGGAGGGACTCTTCACTAGGGACTGTATAGTGACAGGACAAGGAGTAATGAATTCAAACTTAAACAGAGGAGGTTTAGATTGGATATAAGGAAGAAGTTCTTTACTGAGAGCGTAGTGAGGCACTGGAATGGGTTGTCCAAGAAAGTTGTGAGTGCTCCATCTCTGGCAGTGTTTAAGGCCAGGGTGGCCTTAAACCAGCGTTTAAGCCTTGGGTGGCTTGGGTGGCATGGTTTAGTGTAAGGTTGGAACTAGATGATCTTAAGGCCTTTTCCAACCCTAACTATTCTATGAACGTACCACAGGTTTAAGTTGTTACTATTGTGAAGAAGAAAAATTGGTCTTTGAGACTAAAAAATAATGCTGGATTTGCTGGATTTGCAGTTGCAGTAAACTGCAATAGATAAACTATTGTAGTGGTTTAACCCCAGTCAGCCACGCAGTTCACTCACTCCCAGCTCTTCTTCCTTCCCCCACTCCTGGCGGGATGGGAGGAGAATCAAAAGAATATAACTCCCACAGGCTGAGATAAGAACAGCCCAGTAACAAAGGTATAACACAAACTGCTGCTGCTGCCACCAATAATAATAATGATAAGGGAAATAACAAGGGAGGAGAATATAACTGCTCACCACCTGCCAACCAATACTCACCCTGACCGAGCAGTAATCTAGCCCTTCCGTGTAACTGTCCCTCACTTTATATAGTGGGAATGACGTGCTGTGGTATGGAATACCTGTTTGGTTAGTTTGGGTCAGGTGTCCTGTGTCTGCTTCCTTCCGGCTTCCCCTCCTCCCTGGCTGAGCATGAGACTCAGAAAGTCCTTGGTCAGAGTAAACATTACTGAGCAGCAACTAAAAACATCAGTGCTGTTCCCTGGCTGAAAGTCAGAAATACAGCACTTGCACCAGCTACTAAGAAGGAAAAAAATGACTGCTGCTGGTGAACCCAGGACAACTATGGTTCAGATGCATTAATGAGGGTCACAAGTGCTGGAGTGTGTCAGTTTCCAGCCAATGACACTTAGCTAGTTCTGGTCAATACTTACCACACTAATGTATGCATCTTACTAGTGGAAATACAGTTATGCAACATCACTCTGCTGGAGTAAATAGGAGACCTTCAAGGAAAAGTTATTATGCAAGATAATAACTTGTAAATTAGTCTGGGAATGGGATACCTGCCCCCTCTTCCAGCCTGTTTAATGTTTATGCTTTAAGAATTTTTCCTTCAGTGTAAAAATTCTGTCACTCCTGTTCTGACATCAATATGCAAGATTTAACAAATAATGAAACAAGTTTTAAAAACTAAATGGAGGGAGTGCCACCATCTAGCTCCTTCCGATGCAGTTATATGCTAAGAAATGTAGGGGTGCAAAATCTTAAGAAATAGGTAAATGTCAGAATAGAGACTGATACTGTCTTTCCTAAGTAATTTTATCCTACCTGTTTGAAGTAGAAAGCCTGTGAAGAGGGTTTGGGATGTCTTTTCTGAAACTTCGGTTTTGATTTTTCAAATAGGCTGTTGGTAGGAGACTTATTTCCTGTTTCAGAGGTTGGTGGCCCTGTTTGTAGAGTCAGCATTGAGGTGCTTGTTTTCTTCTGCATTGTTCTGTTAAAAAAAACCAGCCAACAAACACACACAAACCAAAACTGCCCAAAAGCCCCAAACCTGAAGTTTGCAACGTGTGGCAAGTTGCTGATGAATTATTAACATGACATAGCCATTCTGTATTTGCCAGCAATAGAAATGTAGCCAATGCTGATGCAGTGTTTTTCAAGCTCTTCTGCATTGTCAGCACTTCAAGAAAAAACAGCTGAAGGCTCTCCGCTTTTTGATCTTTGGTAAGTTCACATCTACTGATAGAGAAAAGATGTGTGAAAGTTCAGGATACCACTGTCCAGCAGTTCATTGCACTCTGGTTACTTTGCTGTTTTGAGTCCCGAGTAACATTTCCAGAACTGCATGGGATGTTTTGAAACATTTATTTGAAAATCTGTAGCCTGCTGAATGCACCATCCAGTCCTTTCTGTAAGGGGAGGGGGAGAACCAACAAGCAACACCTCACAAAAACCCAAGCCCCCCAGTAAATTTGGCCCTTATATGGATGGAATGGAAGTAGGAGGAAGGGACAAAAAGGCAGGTTTATAATGGAGAACAAGTGGTATTCATGTAAAGTAAAAAAGGAAAAATTACAGAATTCTGCATCTTTAAAGGTGCTTTTTTGATATTTATTTCCTTGACTTTAGCTCCCAAATACTAAGCAGGTAAAGGCTAAAGAGTAAATTGAGATCTTTGAAAAGGGAACTCTTGATTACTTCTTAACTCTCCTCTATCTCTTGTTAGAAGGAAGCTTTTATGTTTTAGCATTTGGGACTGCTTCTTGAATGTGTTAAGTGCTGAAATCGAGGTATTAATTTAAAGGTAAGGAATCATTAAATTTTCTGTTATCTGTATCTTAAAAGAAAAAAAAAGATTTTTGTAGTCTTCACTTTCTAAAGTAGTGTATGCAGAATTTTAGGAATTGGTTTCTGAGAGTTGAGAAAGCTGTGGGAAATTGAAGCTTTAAATGTGATATTTCCAATGGGAAAAGTATTCTTTTGCTTTAGAAAGACCATTGTAGTAGGTCTAGTAGGTAGGTAGGTAAGCAAACAGCCCTCTGAAGTTAAACTTCAAGAGATTAGGAAAAAACTTGGGTTTAAGTGCTGAATATAGTGTTCTGCTGTTCTGAAGTAGTGTTTTATGCTATAATCTTGATGAGCATCCAAGTGCTTTTCTGTCCTCTGATATGGTAATTCATACCCAGACTTTTTTAATCAAACCCAGTAGAGGATTATTTTAATTAGCAGCTAAGATTCATTGACATTGTTGCTAAAGATTATATTTTTGCTCTGGTTTTGAAACACCAGGTGTTCAGATATTATCTTAGGAAGTTAGTTTTCTTTTCCATGATAGCATTAATCTTACATATGAATTCCCAAAGAAGTATGATACTCAAATTACAGTTGTAAAGAGAAATAAAAATCCTGCAGAGAGTTTTGGAGGACCATCTATTTCTTTAGTCACACTAATTCATTTATCAGTTTGGTTTACCTTTTTCAACACTTGGTACTTGAAACTGGAGAGCAGTTTCTAGCATTAGTAGTCTATGCAAAAAAAGTTTGGCCTCCTGATGCACTTGTCGAAACCTTCTTGGTGTCAATGGTAGAACACATACACTAGAAGGCCAACTTCTACTTTGTGGCCTGAGAGTTTGTAAAAAGATGTGAGCTGGTTTCATGCTTGGAAATCTGTCTTTTTAAATATGTAGACTAGAAATGTACTGCATATATCCTCTCTGGAATATGGGCTAGTATGTTATCTAACCCATTCTCCAAGGCTGGGAGATGGCAGGGGTGAAGGCATCTCTATGCACAGCAAAGGCTTACCTGTGGGAAAGCAAGAAAGGAGAGTTGCCCTGTGTGCATACCATGGTGGTAATGTCAGTCACCAGAATAGTTCAGTTATTTCAGAGGTTCAGCAAAAGCTCACAGTGACATAGCCAATGTATTTAAAAACATTGCATTAACACTTACTGCACATGAGGAATTATTGTTTGAGAGTCATGTAAGCATGCAAAGGCAGCACTAAATAAGACTACGTAATGTGCAAAAATAACATAGTAGCTTAGGTTCACATGGGCTGCTCTGGAAATGGATACCCAAAGTATTTATAGCTGCCTAAGGGTCCAGGGGATTTAAATAGGTCAGGTTTGCATTAGGGGTTCCCAATAACCCTTTAGATCAAATCTAGTGACATTTAATATTACAAGCAAGTGTTAATTATAGTGCTCTTTGGACAAGCAGGAAGTGGTTTACCATCCTCAGCAAGTTCTAGCACATTGGGAACTTCATACTGGGTTGAAGCTACTAGCTGGCCTTCCCCTGGATGAAATATGTTTTTCTTCACCTTTTCTTCATAAGGTGTTACGATTATCAGCATAAAGCAGTAGCTCACAGCTGCCTGGGCGTCACCTCATCTCTCACTGAGGGGAGGGAAGGAATTGCAGCAGTTGGTGTATTTTGAATGTGCCATTTCATGGCTTTGAGGGCTCGGGGAGTACCTGCAGGAAGATCTGTGCTCTGGGCTGCCTTGTGACATGATCTATCTCTGCCCTCTCTGTACAGCCGGCCTTCTCTACTGGGGAGGGGTGGAAAGCAGGAGGGGTCTGTTACATCTCTTCCTGTTCATGAATGCTGCTTACTGACAGTGCTTAACGTGGTGTCTTTCTGCTTTGCTCTGTGCCCTCACTAATAATTTTCTTCCACTGGTGATGGTGGGAATCTTGTATTTTGAGGAGTATTTAGGCATGGCCTGGGTTATTTTATAACTTGTTTAGGATTGCTGTGGGGAGAGGAGTTGCTCTTCATGTGTCGTGATTCCTCATGACAGGGCGTTCTCCTGTCCGCCACAGGAGGGCCATGTGTTTTGCAACCCTGTAGCTTTCTGCTTGGGCAGTCTACATACACTGTGGTAGGGGCTCAGAGCATCCTGCAGTGAGGTGTTTTTAAAGTAGCTTTTAGGTGGTGTGTGCATAGCTGTTGGGAGGCTCAGTCTAAAACCTGCTGTTGGCCCTGTACTTCTCCAAGCTCAACCTTGTCCCTGTTTTGCAATAGGCTGTCCCTTGAGGATCTACAGCTTTCTTGGGCTTTAAGGGATAGTCTGCTGTGGGGGCTGCTAAGCTCTTTCTTGCACGAATTACTGTAGTTTTACCTTTGGCAGCAGTGAAGGGAGCTGCCAGAGGTCTTGCATAGCATTTAAAATGTCAACTGCCAGTCTAGAGCAGCTAGAGCTGGAGCTCTGGCAGGGACAGGGCAAATGTGGAGAATGTTAGTGTGGACACAGCATGAGTCAAGCTGGGCAGGGACTTGTGTACAGAGTATCCTGAAATTGGTAAAATGCCCTTTGAAATTGTCTCCTGTGTTGCTTGGGTAATATATAAGGACATGCTACAGGCTCTTGGCTGTTGTGTTTTGTATTCAGATGGGACTGTAAGTGGCCTGTAAGAATGTGGGCTCTGTGCAACTGGTAGTGGCTCTGCTGGGTGAAACAGTAAGACAAAGCACTAGGCAGTGTGTCTTAAAGAACATAGTTTCTAAACCCAATCATTATGTTCACATGTATATCAATTTTCAGGTTTAACTTAACTGACATTTAAGTGTTTGGAATTCATCTGTTGGTTGGACTGAATTGACATGGGAAAAATAATAAACCACAAAAATTTGTAACTACTGTCCTTTCTTGTCATCATAGCCTTTGTGAGAAGATGGCTCTGGAGAGCAGGTATGTTTCCTCAGCATTTTTGTTAGAAGCCTTGGCTGCAGGGCTTTGAAGTATGTGTACATTTATGCTAATTTGAATCTCTCATTTGCTGTTAGTGTAGGAAATAAATTTACTTTTATACTGTTACTTCTTTGCAATAAATTGTGACAGCTGTTCTAAGTTAGATGCATACCCATTTGCCTATTACCTCTGATTTAAACCAGGCTTCTTAATCGGACCTGTTAGGTATAAGCATGTCTACCAGAGATGCTCAGATAGGTAGAGACAAATTCCAGATCATTTGAATTGGATCCAAATCTATTAATGAGATTTAGCTCTCTAGGAAAGGGTTCTTCTATACGGCAGTGTTAAAGGAAGAGCAGTCATTGGGTTTATGGTTTGGCTGGCTAATAATGAAGGGTTCATCCATGGAATGCAGGGGTGTGTGAATTAGAAGGGTCTCAGTACCAGGGTCATAGATATAATAGTAGGCTGGATACTGTAGTATTTGCCACAGTGTTTTACATATGGGATTAATCTAATCCCTTGCACTGGAAATGTGTGCCTTTCATGCGCTGTGCCTTTGCATATGTGCTGGGTTTGTGTTCCTTATGGTAACAAAAGATTCCATTAAGCATCCCATACCAATTTAAATACTAACTGGCATACAGAACTGTGCTTTTGATACCACTGGTAATGGAAATACTTACTGAAATGAAATTTCAGACTTCCTGATGGAAATGCTACCAGGATAAGAGTGAGCCAAAACCATTCATGAAGTTTTTGCTGTTCTAGTTTTACTTCTGTGTCCAGGAAAACTTGCATATACAATGAAAACCCAATCATGTTCTGTATCCAAGATCTTGGTTGTATTGCAGATTTATGTTATAGTCTAGGAGGGTTTCTGAAATGGGGAAAGTGCAAGAATCAGAGGGTTATTGTCAAAACTGCCCAAGAAGTTACAAGTGAAGAGAATAAAGTCAGTCATAGTTGTCTTTTATGGCTTTTATGTTTGTTCTGACCACTGAATTCTAAGAAAAAATAAAAGCCCAACTATAACATACTTTCCTAATGGCAACATTTTTGCTAGTACCTTGACCACCCTTCAATCTGGTCTTCTCTATTTTAGTGCTGCTCCTTCAGCCTCTTCCTTTTCTTGCTGGTCCTGGATTTTTTTCCAGGATGGACTGAAACTAGTGGCCTGTGTTTTGTTAATCTGCCTTCTGTTCCTTATTTTCATATCTTTGAAATTATTCAAGATGGCACTTGTTAGTGTTAGATAGTATATGTGTTTTAGGCATGAAGAGGTTAATGAAGCTTTAACTACCTCATAAAAACATTCATGTTCTTGGCAGCCTTGGTATAGTAGTTACTGCCTGCAGTCTCATACAAGGACTATTATCCTTTTGATTGTCATATTTTTGGACAGCCAAACTAGATTTAACATTTTTAAAGGACCTTTAGGGTCCTTTTCTACATTCCTCAGCAGTAAATAGCAATTTTATGGTGCCTCTTTTGAAAAGTGAAAGGGCAGCTTTGATTAACTATTAACTATTTAGTAAATAGTTAATCAAACCAAGAATTTCTGTGTTAAAAGGAATAAAATAATGTTCATTAAAAGGTGTTTTGAAGATGTTTTTTGTGATTTAATTTTTGGACATAAGAAACTCATGGCATAAGAAACAGTTCCCAAAGCCCCACTACTACTAGGTGGATTCTGGTTCTCTAGCTGCTTAAACCACGGCTTTACCTTAGGGTGAAGTAACTAGCTTATTATTTTATTTTATATTTTAATTTGAGGAAGGAATAAAGTGAAAGCAGTAAGAATGAAAGTGGACACACTCTTTCTCAAATCTCCAGTAGAAGTGAGTATTTGGGAAATTTCAGACTAATTGCTAGCTACTTGTGCTGCAGTGGCTATTTCCAATCCATCATGTTACTGAGGATGATGCCACTCAGTGTACTTGGATTGCTTAATGACTTTTTACAGGCAATGTTATGTTGTAAATCCGTTAGATAAGATGTTTCAACCACAGTACTAGTATGCAGTATGAAGAAATATTTTTAAAACTTTAATACCTGCTGGATGTTCATAGGCAAAACTAAAGAACTAGGTATGAAGTAAATACTCAAGCCGGTATTTCTTATGCAGTGCTCTGCTCATCCATATGAAGTCTTGAGATGTGAGAAGTATGTTTTTGAATACTTGGTTATGTTGTTTGGTCCTGTTGTACCCATGACTATTTGCCCGTGTAAGTTTCAGGAGTCTGTAACTGTTATTGTTACATACAGAAGATACTTAATGTATCTGAGTGTTGCTGCAGCCTTAAATCTTGGAAGTAGTTGGGATTTGTGATTTTGAACTGCTGCGTAGATTTCAATAACTATTTCACATTTTCTTACATTTTTAAGGGGGAGTGCTTCTATTTATTACATGCTACTTTATTAACATTAGCTAGTACTATGTAGCAAACATACTCTGAAATATCTAAATATCTGAATTATATACTCTGAAATATCATAGCTGAAATATCTAAACTTAGAGGTATGCCATGTATGCCAATCCTGAGATAATTAGAGTATGGATGAGTGCTGCTATTTTGAATTCAGAGTTAAGAGAGTAATTTACGCAGTTTTTTCTCCTGTAGACTGGATGTGTCTATACATTAAAGGTACTAGATCTTAGAATCCTGTTGTGAAATGTTAACTGCACACAATGCCCTTCTGTTTCTTTGAATTTATAACATGTCTTAATCTCATTTAAAAAAAAAAACAAACAAAGGAAAACAGAAAATCAAACCCAGCAAACAACTCGACGTTTTTTTTTAGACCACAATTAGACCTTTCTTAATCACTGTTCTAAGAGGCTCTATGTGAGTAGATTATCATGTCTCTGGGTATTCAAAGTGAATACTTTCATTTTAATAGTAACATCATACTAACATCGTACACAACTCTAACATCATACTAACAATGTTTCCTTGTGCTAAGTGAGCATTATATCATCAAAAAGTATGTGAAAGAAACTTCTGGAAATTTCAGGTATGGTGACATGGTTTAAGCCTATATGGGAACATCATGACATAGCTGCATGTGAGCAGTAGACTTCACCATGCATGATGTAATTCATAGCACTTTACATTTTGCAAGTTACTAGATATTTTTCACATGAATTTCAAGAATTCTCTTTTCCTAAGCTCTCCCAGTTAAATGCAAAAGAAGGAACTAGACTTGTATATTTTATGTAAATTTGAATCTTATCTCGATGATAGAGAACCCTCCAAAAAAGGACGTGGCAAACTGAAAGGTAGTTTCAAAAAGTTTTGAAAAGAGCGGGAGACAAAGGGAGAAGAAAAGAAAGAAAAATAAATCTAACCTCTGTAAAATAAAAGAGAACCTGTATGCATGGAGGGGTGTGTGCATGGTTACAGAGGCAGCCCTAGGTGTCTGACACCTTGTAGACAGGAGGTTGGTGATTCTGCTGTGAGCTGTTTTGGTGGTGGAATGAGAGCGAGGTTTGAGAAGAACAGGAAATTACAGAAGGATATCTCTGTTGGTTGTTTACTAGCCAATGCTACTGGAATAAACAGCCGTGCTGGCAGTACAGTGTCTCTTTTGTTATCTAGTCTAGCAGCATGGGACATGGAAACTTAAAGCTCTGGCCTTGAATTCAGTGAAGAAAATCAAAGGGATAAGGCAGCTTGTTGTATGACTTTCAAAACTCAAGCAATATAGAGTAATTTTGATCACAGACAAGAGCTTTTTAAATTCAGAAGTTCTTTTTGCAAGTATTGCTCTGTAAACAGAACTTTAATAGACAAACATAGAGGTTGAAACCCTCACCCTCCCCATCTTCCCCCAAAACCACCTCCCAACTCTCTTCTCCTATGCTGTAGGGGTATTTTATGGTTTTCTTATAAGTCTTTGGATAGAGAAACCTGTGATAAAGAGAGTCAGGTTTCTCATTGCAGGATGACAGTGACATGGGGAAGATAAATTCTTCAACAAGAGTGTGTGCAATGCACAGGGAGACCTTTCTCAGTTCTCCAGCCTTAGCCACCTTTTTATTAAGTGTCTGCAGACTGATTCAGTGACTAGACCTCAGTTTGCCTGGCAGAATTAGAACAAATGATGATAATACAAAAGCGCTTTTCTCTTTAGAAGCTACTGGTGGTGGTTTCGCATTTTTCCTAGGCATTTGTAAACATTTGGATCCACTAAACATCCCCCTGCAGGTGTAATATTTTCACAGAAAAGAGAAAATCATGAATTCACTATGTCACAGATATTTAATGAGGCAAGCTATGTTCAGATACTGCTTAATTAATCTTGTTTCTTTACAGTGAAAGGTGATTCAGATGCTGCTGAGTTTTCTAGAGCACCATGCATTAATCTAGTGCCAGAAACAAACAAAAAAAAAAGAAAAAAAGAAAAAAAAACCACACCCCAGACCAAAACAAACCAAAAAACAACCACCAGGAATGTAATAAGACTGAAACATCCTTGTTCCACTGCTGAACAAACTGAAAGGAATGTATTTACGTGTATTCACTGGAGGCTGGTAAGGTTCCCTTATTATTTCAGTATAGTAGTATGTAGTGAGTGGGTTGGGGAAAAGTATGCTTTTGTATTGAAACTATAACACTTCTAGCAGAGATAAAGAATGCTTAATTTACCTTACTGAGGTCTGTATTCTCCCCAGCCTTTCTGCACAGTAATGTCCAGAGATTTCTCAGCTCCATTCCACATCATCAGACAGTTAGGATATATTATAAAAATATACCCTTTTATAACTTCTGAGATGGGAATAGTTTAATTAGGTTCTTAGCTGAATAACTGAAGTTCAGTGTCATTTCCAACCCTAACTATTCTATGATTCAGAGTGATTCTATGATGCAGGTGATAGTTGCTTCTCTCTGCAGGTGAGGTGTGCTGGGTATTTGGCTGAACTTTGCCTATAGATGCTTTTGTAGATCTTTCCAATGAAGCCATAACTGACAGTCCTTCAAAAGAAGAAAGAAACAAAAAAAGAAACTTCAAATAAAGTTGTGAATTTTCACCACTTTCCAAACACAGCGGTTCCAATATGAGAATTCATGTAAGGAGCTCAGGGACTCTGACCTCTCAGTTCTTGTTCTGGTGCCCAAACTTCTGGCAGCGTGTGGAGCAGAGTTTGGGTTGTCCAACCCTAAAAATTCTGTGTGGTTCTGTGTGAAAAATCTCAAATTGTTCAGCTGGTAACCAGCATCAGGAAATATAACAAAGTACGTTTTTGTTTGCAAATGTGGGTAAGCTCACCCGTTCTTGGCACATCATACCTCCTCTCTCCCCATACGTGCTCTTTTCTTAGGTCAGAAGCATTCATATTTATAGGAATTAAAAATCCAAGAGTTCGGAGGCTACTACCCATGAATCCAAGACAACTTTAGAGGGGCAGGAGAAATACAGCATATCCTAATTTCTCCTTTATCATGACTTCTTTCAGGCAGTGGTTTCAGACTGAATAAATGAGTACAGATTTTAGAGGCTCCAGACACCTTATAGTATATTGAATTAAAAAAATTAAAGGCATTGCTGTAGCGAATAGAAGGCAATGTGTTTTACAGAGAAGTGAGTAGAGTATGTCTCTTGATTCAGTATACTTTCAAGTAATTACTAAGAGCAGATCCTGTGGATAATTCAAACAACAAAAGCATTTTCTAATTATGCAGAGCCAGATCTTCTGGTTTACAGTTTCTCAGCAAAGAACTCTTTTTCTGGGAGGCCTAGGGTAGAATTTTCCCTCCTCTGCTTGTCCTTCTGATAAATACATTACACCTAGTTTTCAACTAGTAAATGCCAAAATGTCTGATAATTGCCTCTCCTTCAGAGACAGCAAAACATTCTACATTTCTGTAAGTAGTTGTTACTGAAATATGCATGCCCAGGTAGCGGTTCAGACTATTCTTTAAAGGAATAAATGAAGACCCAGAGTTGTAATAGACTGTGACACAGCAAGAATAAAATTAACATTATACAGCAGTGATGGAAACCAGTAGTTCTCTGTCAACTAGCCAGTTGCATCAATTGGAAAGTAACTGCTTCATTTTTAGTAACACCTGCAAGAAATTATTTTAATAACTTGTAATATCTTATAAAATTTACATACTGAGAGAGTGGGGAGGTTACTGTCTGTAGAGCTACAATTGTAAACTCAAATAGCATTAATCTGTTTCTGAGGTGAAGGGTTTGCAGGAAGACATGGATTTTGTAACCAGAAAGAGAGGGTTATTTTTTTTTTTTCCTAGCAACACAGGAAATCCTTAGGCATGCTAATTAAATCAATTTTAGGACATTTTCAGTATTCCCAGGTGGAAGTTGAATATGAATGCAGACTCTGTGGCATGTGGTCATTGTAATACTGTAAGTTTCTTGGTTGCTTTCACTTCAATAAAATGAAACATTTTAAAATTTCTTTTTATGCATTCCACATTTTAAACATGGAAATCAAATATCAAAATACTACATTCACAAAGGTGGAGTCGGAATATTTCAGTCTTTTTAAAGCCATTATAGTTGTTTGCAAAACAAATTCCTGCTGAGGGTGTGTAACGCTTTTTGAAGTGACATTTTCAGCTGTAAAAACATGGTTAGAAAATTTCATTCTAGGTTTCATAACAGTGTTTCTTTAGCCCATGCTATTAAATTCAATCCAATGTTGGTGGGCATAGTTTTTGTCTTGAAATCTCTGTGTGCACATTAAAGATAGATAATCAGAGAAAGAGTGTAGAGAATTATAAAAATAAACTAGAATTAGAGACAGTATAGAGGAAGGACATATGTATACACTCCTGATTTCCTAGGGGAAAACACAAGACAAAGCATCACTCTATGTACAATGGACTGCTATTTGGTCAATGACTCATGACTTTGTTTCCTTAAACTGCTCTCCGTCCCTTCATCAAGGATAGATGCAAGTAATTTCAGGAACTGAATTAAATATTTGATCTTGTAAAATCCCTGTGGTGTTTGGGTTTTTGTTTGTTTTTTGATTGCTTGGATTTTCCAGTTTGTCAGTACAAGTTCCCAGCTGCATAGTGAAAGCTAAAAGAAAGGCAGGGCAATTCAGCAACTTTTAGCATGGGCTGTCTGTAGTTCTTTTGCTTTCATTTTCATCTGGAATGCAGGTTCACTTAGTTTTGAATTCACCACTCCAATGTTGAATGTTCTGTTTGCTACTGAAGATAGAGCTTACTTTTAAGAATTCTTAGTCCTTATGCTTATCACATCATTTCCAGACCTATTTATAAGGAGAAAGAACAAATGTCCAATTCACATCCTTGCTGATTCCCTACCTCTGTGTCTGATAAGCCCCTGTTCGCTTAGGATAGCTAGAAAATGAAAACTTTGCCTTAAGCATTTCCCTCGCAAGATGGCAGCATTGTTTCAGAGAATAAAATTGCCTGCTCCGTTCAGGATGTCTCGAAGTTTTTAATATTTCCATTTTATCAAGTATGTGAGAGAAACTCTGACAAATGTGTTCATTTGTGTTATCTGAAGTTATATATCAATATCAGTCATGGGACTGGATGAGTTTCATTCATTTGCTGCTATGTTTTCAAGCTTTGCAATGAAAATAAGTCACCAGGACTGTAATGAATTTTGTGAATTATATTGGAACTATGTAATTTTGATTCTTTATTATTATAATGACTCTACTTAATACTGTAGCTGCATTTCTGAGGTTTCAGCTGCAAACCAGGAATTTTATTGTTTCAATTGCACTATGCAGAAATATCTTACAGGAATTTTAATTTCAGTTTTATATCTATTTTTCCTTCCTGTCCACTGACAGCTTTTAGTCTTACTCTCTCTGAAGTTGCTGGCTGAGTGAGGATTTTAGGGTAAGTCCTGTAAGGAGGTAAGAACAGCAAGTAAGAACAGTTTTCAATTCCCTATATAGGCAGGAATTATGAAAGAGCTGCTGTTTGAACCATTAGAAGCATTGACCTTCATTTATCTCTGGGCAGTCCTTGTATTTGCTTTCAGGGCAGCACTGATGACTTTTAAAGGGATTTGGTCAAGTTTATTTCTGATTCTAAAAACAGGTCTACCACTTTGGCCTTACCCATAAAGAATAAAAAGCTTGTAAATACAGGAATATTCACGGTGCTGTCTTGAATGCAGTTGAGCTTCTAAGAATATAGGTACATATGTTTTTTTCTTTTAAATATCATTTTGCCTGTGGTTCTGCTTTTACAGCATGAATTTTGAGCTGAAGGATAATATTTCTGAATTCATACAGTTGTTTTATAACTCTGCTCAGATACTCCATGGGCCAAAAATTCTAACAAGACCATTTTCATTCTTTAATCAGGGAAGTATTTTCCATGATTGCCTGGAGAAATCTCTTAAAGTACTGAAGGAAATATACTTTGCTGTCCTGAGTAGCAATGATTATTGTTTCAAGGAGATACTGGGTGGTATGTTATAACACTGCAATGAAAAAAGAAAAGATTTAAAGTCTTGTATTTCCATTTTCTTGAAGATTTTATGCTGAGCACACACACGCAATCTTGCTTTTCTTGTAATCTCTCAAAATCCAACATGCTTAGATAAGGTTTTACTGAAAGGTGGTGACTTCTAGGACCAAGGTGGGTTTAGTCTGTAAGTGTAACTTTCTACTAATAGCCCAAGTCATTTGACTTAATATTTAGAGATGTCAAAATTAATATCTTTATACTTCCCCAAACTGGAATGTATGAATTCAGTAGTTGCTTCTTTAACGTACCTAGAGATTTTTATTGGTGCAGTTCTGCTAATCTTCAGCAATTCACAGTACAGCCTCCCAAACATTTACCATTAGCATAACTTCCTTTTGTAGCTTTGACCACATTTTCTAAAATTTCTGAAGGAAGAATATTAAGAGAATGAAGTCAGACCTTTGTGTGATAAAGAATGCTGAATTCTGCTCTTTCCTTCCTACCTCAGCAGAGAGTCCACATACAATTTACATGATGGTATCTTCATGTGTAGAGGCTGGTGTCTCCACTTTAACATATTTTCTAGGATGTTTTAAGAACTGAACTGGAATATGTGCATAGCAATGTATGAGAGCTTCAGGAAAGTAGGTTCAGACTCCTGCAGGTCAGCACACATCCATCATTCCAACTGTCTTTGGTTAAAAAAGAGCATCAATCTAACCTCCTGTTTCCATAAAGCCTGTAATGTTCTCTATGAGCCCTATGCTGCTCGCATACTTTCTCACTTAACTGGGCAACAGGACAAGTCCAGCCTTACCACTTTCAGAGGAAATTGAAGGACATTCTATTTTAGAGAGGAAGATAATTCAGGGGATATAGCCTGTAGCAGAATATTGAGTGCTTAAAAAAACTAAATAATGAAATTATTGGTGATGAAATGCAACATTGATCACATTCAAGTCTAACCTGCACCATTAAAAGTCAGAAGCTATTTTTTGGTAGACTGTATAAAATTCATTTCTTCCTAGTGGATGAGAATTCTTATTATAAACGGGTCCCACTGGTTAAATCAGGAGTGACCATATCTGTGGTCCTTTATTCTACACGTAGTGATGTTCAAGTCAATTTTCCTTTGCTGTTTTTTTTTCTTTTTTAAATAGTGTTTGGCTTTTACTGTGTGTTTTGGGGCTATTAAGAAGCAGATTGAAAGACACTGGTGAATGAGGTACTCTCAGCCTTTATAGTGGCACTTGTAAGACAAAACCTAAGCTTTTATGATGTAGCTTTTATCACATGTGTTAATTCCATAAGCATTTTTGCCTACGTGATCTACAAACATATAGAAGATTTAATTTTTAAGCACTTGAAAGTCAATACTTTGACTGCATGCTTACTACTGAAACAAGGGGGGCACAGAATCACAAAATGGAATATAAAAACCTTTAGAATTAGTTTTAAGTAAATGGCTTTGTAACAGTAGCAATGGAAAATTACTGAGGTGCATGATACATAGAAAAAAAAATAGAGAGCAGTTAGAGAACATAACAAGAATCCTTGTATAAGATAAACCATTGTAGTTGGTGTAGTTTTAGGTCCTTATGACCTTAGTACAAAAATAAGTGTGAGAAAACAGGATAGAAAAACAGGACACAGGGATAAGGAGTATCTGGGAATGGCAGGTGTCCAGGATGGACTACAGTTAAACTAACTGATAAGTAGGAGAATAGGAGGATTATTATGTCTCTGGTGCTAATGAACCAATTAGACCGGTATAAGCATCTACTACACATGCTTCAAAGGCTGCTAGGAGTGATGAAGATTGTTGGAAAAAGTAAAGGACCCCCACTACCACAATTCTGTATGCATGTGGGGAACTTTCTGGAAAACAATGTAATCCACATGTAGCCTCATGAATATGTATGTATGCCCGAGGACTATATAAGGATGGCTTGTGCAGCAATACCGGGACACATAAAGGAGGAGCAATAAAGAATACCTGCTTGTCAGCTTGAAAACTTTGTTGGCAAGTTTGTTCCTGGAGTTTTCTCTGAATCACTACAAAGCACAAAAAAGAAAGGAGGTGTTATTTCCTCTACATATTCAGGGAGCATAATAGAAAAGCAAATAAGAAAGATGATATGCATCCCAGGTGGTTTAATGAAATGCTGAATTTTGGGTTTATTCTCATTTTTTAGTATGGCCTGTTTATTTACAGTCCTAGAAAAATACTTATCCAATTTTTTATTATTATCCATATGATAATAAAATTTGCATAGGATAGCTTTGTAGTTGTTTACTGCTCCTGAAAGCCATGTTGATTGACTAATAATTATCAGAAATAACATCCAAGGACAAGAAGCATCTCCTTTTTCAATACCTCACTTCAGTCATGAAGGAATTTGCAAAGATATTGTTGAATATGATCAGTTTGCCAAAATTTGCTTCTCACTCAGAAACACTGTTTCAGATGCTCAATGTTCTGCTTCACATACCCATCCTATGTCACTTCTACATGATTTAAGGATTTATTTTTGTGTCATAGGCAGAGATGATCATTAAAATTTCAGTTGGTTTGTATGTTTGTGAAAGTGTACCTTTAGAAGATAGATTCTTAAAAGCATGAATTATGCTGTAATGTTCATAAAAATGCTTTTCAGTGGCTGAGTACTACTCAAAATTATTGCATGAATCTGCACTTGGCTTGTATTTTGCTGCAAATAAGATGTAATGAAACTCCAAACAGACTGTCCCACTCCTGTGGAACTGATGGGCTAGGCCATCTGATCCACACAGTCCAGTAAATCCAATTGTCCTTTACCTCCACCTGGCTGGAGGCAGGGCCCCTCTAATAATGATCATAATATTGGTCACTTACGTCTTGTAGACAGGGATTAGTGTTCTTTATCACAGGAGCTGGAGTAAAATCAGCTCTTCCACTCCATCTGGGAACCTGCTCACCAGAGACTGAAGCTGCAGCTTTCATGGGATGATCATCCTTGGCCTTTGTTCTCCAATTCACACACCTGTTCCTCCACAGCTGAAGTAGGTTTTCCATCCCACTTCCTCATGTCTTCACCATGATCCCACAGATAAAACCATAGGGTGGCCTGTGGCCTGTACCTCCTATATCTTCTCTCTGGAGCAGTAGGGTGCCTTTTGTTTATAGCTGAGACAAGGGCTGGTACACGTGGAGAGCTGGACAGATCGTATAGATCGTCTCTCAATTGTTTTAAGTCTTGGGACAGTTTTTTGCACAGCTGAAATGATGGAAGGGGTGAAATTGTGTTTGAACTCTGGGAGCTGATGAATCAGTTCATCCACTGTTGGTGGTGCTACGTCATACCAGGTTATTGATGCCAATGAGTGTGTATATGATGGTGGCACATTCTGTGTAAATTTCTGCCACATGGGTCGTGTACATTCGACTTCATTTGGATCTATGGATAGAATAGACGTGATGGGGTAGGTAAGTGGTACATGAACTGTCCCTACTTATGGCGGGGGGTTGGAACTAGATGATCTTAAGGTCCCTTCCAACCCTAACTATTCTATGATTCTATGATGAATTACAAAATATGGTCAAGAGGAAAGAGGGTCAGAATGTCAGTCGTAAAATTCGTGGAAACAGGAAGAAGAGAAAACCAGAATGGTAACAGGGTGGTAACTAGGCAGTGAAGACACCAAAGAGAGAGACTAAGCAAAGATGTTATGTAATTATTCTGTGCATGAATAAACAGTGTTATGCTCTGTGTGACTCCCTAAAGGACTGTCATAGAGTATAGTATGTGATGTCTCATAAAAATCCTTACTGTTTGCCCAAAGGAAAGCCTGCTAGGGTTTCACATCATGAAAGACTTTTACCCACCTAAAGTAGAAGAAGCCTGATAAATCCACGGAGTATCTATGGATTAAAGAGAAACGCCTGTAATAATGTATAGTCAAACAGTTCCAGATTGCATTCTTTTCTGTGTACATTTGTAGACACTGACACTGCTTCTTGCATTTTCCCCTCCTATGTTTTGATTTCCAGGAAATCCATTCCTGCAGTGTAGCTGGAGGATGGCCCCTGGTTTTTCCCAGAACTTAGCTCTGGCTATTTATGGTTAACTCTTGTCTGCTGTCCCAGCTTCTGTCCTCTGGGATTCTCATGCTGGTATTTGTGTCTCAGGTACCCAAACACATGGTTGTGTGCACCTGGAAATGGATGACAGGGGTGGGGTTTACTACAAATAAGCGGTGCTAGCATAGAGAGCAACAGTTCTGATGCAAGCTGAACACCTCTTTCTGTTTCAGTTCTTCAGCTGCTATTACCATATTTAAGCTAATGTTACTAAAGCTAAAAAAAGATGTAGGCTCTGCCAGATACAAAGCTGTGCTACGTATGCAGGAAGAGCTTTTGTAATTCCAGTTTCAGCATGGGGAGAAACAGAGCTGTGTAGAACTGGTGTATGTTGGTACATGACCTTGATACTTGCATTGCCAACGGTTGATGCGTGACCTTGATGCTTGCACTGCCAACAACAAAAGTTTGCAGGCAGCATGTTTTGTGGAGAGTGTTTGAAATAAGGTTGAAAGAACAATCAACTGAGAAACAGATGCCTTGACTGTATTGTAAAAAAAACCAACCAAACAAGAAAACACTAACACCTGCTGCAAGTCTAAAGCCTTTAACTTGTTTTCTGTAAGATGAAAGCTCCCCAGACCATTCAGTATCTGAAATAACTTTCAGTATAATAGCACAGAGTAAGCAAATGGTGTGCTTTTCATTTATAAATGAACTTGACATTTTTGAGACATTGCTCAGGAATATTAGTTACATAATAAAAAATAGGTTTGTAGCAATGTTACATGCTAATTCCCTGCTAAGAAATAAATTGGCATAAGGAGACTGTAGCACTTTTGGGATTTCTCTTGAATGAGTAACATACAATGGTGAAAGATATGTATGGTGTCAGCTCAGAGCTTGCAAGAGTAAATTTCCATTACCTTTTGTAATGGTATTTGCATATAGTAACCTGAAATTCTGTATTAATCATAGAATAGTTGGAAAGGACCTTAAAATAATCAAGTTCCAACACCTCTGCTTTGGGCAGGGACACCTCACACTAAACCATGTCACCCAAGGCTCTGTACAACCAGTCCTTGAACACCACCAGGGATGGAGCACTCACAACTTCCTTGGGCAACCCATTCCAGTGCCTCACCACCCTCACATTGAAGAGCTTCCTCTTTATATCCAATCTAAACTTCCCCTGTTTAACCCTTTTCCTATCACTACAGTCCCTAGTGAGCATTCCCTCCCTAGGATCCTTGTAGTCCCCCTTCAGATACCGGAAGGCTGCTATGAGGTCTCCACGCAGCCTTCTCTTCCCCAGGCTGAACAGCCCCAACTTTCTCAGCCTGTCTTCATATGGGAGATGCTCCAGTCCCCCGATCATCCTCGTGGCCCTCCTCTGGACTTGTTCCAACAGTTCCATGTCCTTTATGTGTTGAGGACTCCAGAACTGTACACAGTACTCCAAGTGAGGTCTCACTACATGCTGACATAGAGTTAAGATCTACTATCAGGGTCCTGACCTAAGACACCAGGTATTTATACTGAATGCAAAGTAGGAGATTTTAACTGTTTAAATGTTTCTGGAGACACAATTTCTCTGTGTTTTCCATGTTGCTTGGTTAGTCTAGCTTTGAAATATGCTGCTCAATGGCATTGAAGTATGTTGTTCTGATTTGTTCCATTTGCAGGTGAGGAGATACCATTATCATCATACCTTGACTTTGTGAACAAAGATCTGGGAGGTGAGGAGATATACTTTCTAATTGACCAGTCAGAAATCCAGTTCTGGAACCAAAAATAGGATTAGTTCTTTCTAATTTATGTCAAGAGGAATAAAGACTTTGCAGACTACATTCTGCTGTCACGGCAAATCTTTTCTATTAACTGTAGTTGAATCGAATGTATTCATTAAGCATTTGAAAATAACACTGAACATGCTCTGCAGCAAATGCTGTATGGATTATGTAAAAATGTTTAGGTTCCTAACTGTGGAAGCAGTAGCTTAGCAAAGATTGTGTGAGTATTTTTGGTTTGGTTCAGAGCAGCTGCAGATGTGACACCATCAAACATATTGTTTAAACAGGCTACAAAAACAGAGGCTTGCTAAATCTGAGTATTGTGATGATTCCAGTGAGCTCACTGAAACAAGTTATTTTTGGCAGGAAAGAAAGAGGATAGGACTTGGGATCTGCACTGTGAACCTAATTTTCTGTTTATTTAGGGAACAGGAAATGAGAAGTAATGTTATAGCTTGGGATAAAGCTAGCATAAAACTATGAGAATGAAGAACAAAGATAAAACTGACCTCTCTTCAGGGAAAGAAATGAAGCTGATAGATGTCTCTGGGTGGCTTGGTGAAGGAGAGATGATAGGAAAGTTTAGTTTTTATTTTGGGTTGGATTGTTGTCTGGAAAGGGCAACCAGTAAGATCTGTGGGAAGGAGTTTTGTTTAGCTCTTTTACCCATGTTTTCTAAGTAACATCTTGTACCTTCTGAGGTCCTTTTTTATAGCATTGCTCCAGATAACATTTACAGCCCTGTCACCCAGTCTTTGGAAGCCATGTGTGAAATTTTGATGGTAATAAAATGTGTCTTGTTAATTTAAAATAAAATGATAATTAAGTTTATAGATTTCTGTGCTATTAAATGTTCTTAAGCTTATCCATTAGTAAGGATAAATTAACAGTGGTTCTGTGATATGTGCAGTGTTTTCACAGCTATTTCAGTGCAGGTGCTGAATTTGTAACCAGAACTGAAGTTATGAAACTAACGTTGAAGTAGAGCAAAAGGCTAAGTAACATCTAACTTGAAAATGGATCTTGACAAAATCAAGGAAGGAATCGTATGACTGGCCAGGCTGTTCTTGAATGTTTTAAATGGATTAAGAAGAGTTGTTAAGCTGATTGATTTTTGGTTTTAATCCATTAGCTGTTAGCTGTAGATTGCCACTAGTTACCTGAAGGATCAAAGGATTCTTTCCCCTGTGTCTCTTTCATGTATTCTTGTTTTTTCATAGCTACATTTGTTGTTTCTTTGTTTTATCTTCGCTGCAACTAAAGATGGGAGTCTGAGCAGGCTATACGGTCATTCCTATGGGAAATCTGCAGGATTCTGTTTATGTTTTCCATCCATGCTGGCAATGCCATCTGGAATGCAGCTGCCAGACTTGAGAGGAGTAAGGAATTCTCCCCCCACCTTCTCATCCTTGTTTACACTGGCAGAGGCTTTGGGGATTTTTATTTTTCTGTGCTCTTCTGGCTTATGGAATAAAGTTCACTTCCTGGGCTTAGTTTAGCTGCTTCACTGTAACTCCCTGACAGAGCAAGGCCTATAGTGCTGCTAAATATGCTTGGGTTTTATTTGTGTATGATGTCTGATGATTTGTTTTGGGTTTTTTTAATCCTTTATACTAAAGATATACATTATAAGCTGTGAGTGGTTTTCAAAAGGCTTTTAAAAAATCTAATAATTCTATCATTTTTATTTTTCACAAAGATCAAAGCACTCCTACCCTTTCAAATACTTTTCTGTGTGATTTAGGAAGCAAAGATTAATACGCGAAAGTGAAAGCTTTGAGTTATTTGAGTATGAATTACTTTCTGAATGCGCTACTCTTGAGATGCTTGAACATTAATGGCACTGAACATTACATAATTGATAAAAATGCCTGCTTAGTTAAAACAAGGGATTGTGTGACTACTGATGAATAGCTTAAAGACATTAATTTCTTAATGGTCTCTGTCAGTATGGAGTTTATTTTTGAGATACAAGGTGATATTAAGGTGTTGGACAGGAGGCTGCAGAACATGATGGTAGGGTAACATCAACCAGCAACCAGCTATGCCGGTGTGGCTACATTCAAGCATAGTGTATTAGGCAGAAGTACAGGGAAGCAGCTATTCTTTTGTGCTTTGCTTTCAGCAATTAATTTTATTGCTAATTTTATATTTTGCATTAACTCTCTTACAAAAGTCATAAACAGTATGATCTGTTAAACTTCTAATGTACAGATGTGCTTTTTCAGGAAGTGAGCTGAAATAGTGAATCAGGAGAGGCCACCTGTCATGCAACTTTGAGCAGGACACAAAGGTGGATTTATTCTTGCATAATGCAGAATCCTGTCTTTGCTCTGGTTTCCTGGAGCTACCATGTCGGACGTGGAAGCTGAGGAGAACCTATGGTGCAGCACTAAAAATGTTTCTGTTCTAAAACTTAAATAAGAGAATGAGGCTCAGTTGATCCCCAGCAAATACGAGCCTGGTGCTTAGTAAAATGGGGCTTCAGTGACTGTGATACTTGTTCAGTAAAAGCAATAAACACTGGTATGTTTCCAGACTGAGGAAACTGGACAAAATAAGTGGCAGAACTTATGCTGCAGATCAAGTGTAACTGATTTCACTGCATTTAAGTTACAGTAATTTCTAATGAAAGGGATGCCTGGAATCTGAGACTTAGCAAGCTCCTTTCTAAACAACTGGCAGACTTAAGAAGGGAGATAAAAATTGGAATGATGGCATTGCAGTCTAGCTTGAGGATAACTGCCAGTCACTGGCTAGCATGGAAGTGGCCCAGATGGGCCATCTTAATGTAAAATATGTTTATACACGGTGCTTCAGAGCAGTAAATACATTTGCAAAGAGAAAATATTACAACACATATCTATTAGGTGCGTCAGATGCATGGGTGAGTACCATCAGAGAAGAAAGGAACTTGGGATACTCAGGACTTGAGAACTGATGAGCAGCTGAAAGGGGAGCCTGTTTACTGAGAAGCAGTAGCACAAACACCTGCATTGCTGGAAATTTAGGACCAAATTATGAGGTCACATGAGTGCATTGGCATGTGGTGTGGGAGCAGAAGCAACAGTATTGAATACTTGCTGAAATGGAGGAAAGGCAAAGTGGCACTGCAGTCCTGATGCCTGGGAGCAGGGATCCCACCTGAGAGAGTGCAGGGAGATAGAAGTTGGTTTCTTCAGTCCGTCGGAAGAGATGGATTAGGAGCAGAAGAGAGTTAAATATTTCTCAGACATTTCCCTGGTGAAGCAGAGAAATTGTTTAGTTTTACCTATGTACAGAAAAACCATGCCTGAGCATTAATAGATACAATTACTTTAAACACACTTGAGCTAGAATCACTACAATACACTTTGAAAGTACAGCTTGCAGCAGGTATAGGTTCTGTGTATAGCTGCAGAAAAGGTTGCAATTCTTGAGCCTGTTTTATTGCTTTCATCTTTAATGATGTGACATTAGAAAGAAATGTGATACCACAGAATTTTTTATTTATTCTTTTTTTTAATAAATGACTACACCAGAACTATTTATAAGGTAAAGGTGGAAGAAAATATGGACTCAGAGCAAGAAGACTCATCAGAGAAAATGTGGAGATGTTTATACTATGATGTGGCACGGACATTTTTCTTGTTTCCTATTTCAAAATATATGAATAAAATAACACATGCTGAATCAGGTAAGAATAAAGTGCTAGGACTGTACAGCTGTCCTTGCTGAAGGATAGCCTTTATGTCATGTAATTACATTTACAGTTGTATTACATAGAGCTGTATACTAATGAGATGATTTGGTCATATTTCAAAAAAGCCATATTGAGGCTATTATAATGTTGAGGGCATCTTGTGTGAGTCTCGCTGGTGCACTTTCTGGTCAGCATCTGGAAGGAAGCCAACTAGATGCAGATCATCTTTCGTGGGAATAAGAGGCTAATCTGTGCAGGGGTCACACTTCAGTGTAAAATACGTATGGATTTATCAGTGGGAGTCATTACCAACATACCTTACTGCTTCTTTTTGCTTCATTGCACTGTACTAACTCAAGTGGAAAATGAAGTGATGGTTTAATGCCTTGTGTTTGCAAACCCCCTTGAGAAGAGAAGACACTGTTGCTCATAAATTCAGATCCTTGAAGAAGTTAAGATGGGTGAAGATGAAACAAATATTGTGTTTATCAGGGTACACCTGGACTCTACAGGCTTGATTCTCTTTCCCCTGGAAGCCAACTGCAAGGTTTTTATTAACATTCATGAGAGCAGGCTTGGCCTATTTCTAATCTACAGAGGGGCTATGTAGAGTGCTCTTCAATATTCATATCGAGTAAAGAGAGAGCAACTTAAAAAATAAAAACCCCCCACCCAAACCAGCAAAACACCACAAACAGCCGACATGGTACTGCCAAAGTATGGTAATGAAATCTGGTTTAGAATTAAGAAGGGGCCAGGGAGAGGATTGTTGATACTCTATTTATTCCTGCAAAATAAGAGATGTAGTGGGGAGGGGTGAGTTTTGATAGCTGGCCTTGGTGCACTGTTACCATGGTGAGTTGCAAACAATTCCCATCTGGATTCTGGCAGTTTTGTGCACTTGCTTAAGTTAACACTGTTACTGAGTGATTTATTTAGTTCAGATTTCCTGGTTTATAACTTGTTGGTTGCAGAATTCTGGGACTGAAATTCATTCTCTGAATGGTTGGCTCCTGATAAAGCAGTTTGAGGTAGTGTCCTATGGCTAAATAAGCATCCTCTGGAAGGTGTGAAGTGTACCAAATACAGGAAATGGAAAAGAGCCTCTGGCATTCCGTGTGCTTTTTGAGTGCTCCTGACTGAGTGTTTGCCAAGGCTCATTCAAAATAAACTGGATGGGTTACTTTTTAATCATTCATGGGTAGTGACCTGGACAGGAAAAACTTCCTAAGAAATCATCAGTGTTTGGTTTAAAATTTAAGTACTTCACTTGCATTATTTAAAGAATTTTTGGAAGGGAACCTGCTACAGACATATTGGTAAGCACACTGTAAATTTATCTTTGGGTCCTTCTTGCTGTTGGTTAGCTGTTTTGGGTGGGACAAACCAATCTGGTTAGCTTTGAGCTTCTGTTGGTGGAGAGAAGAACTGATGGGCATTAGTCCACAAAGATGCAATTAAACATGGAACACAGGAGCTGTTCATACAAAACCGGGAAGCAGTGATCTGTAATTTTTATCTGTTCTAGGACTAGAAGCAGGCCAGCATGACAGAACAAAGATCTTATTTGGAAAATGGCTGGTCACATCTCAGGTTCTGGGTTAGCGGCCAGAAAGTAGTTTCTAATAGAAATATGGAAGTCAGTCCTGAAGCCAGCTATCTAGGCTGGCTGGATATCCAGCTTGAAACACAGTGGAAATAACTTTGTTTCATTTGGAAATATACATTGGCAATAACATGTAGGTTGGTTGTGGTGTTTTGCTGGTTTGGTTTGGTTTTGGTTGGTTTTTTTTTATTTTTTAAATTTCTCTGCCTTTACTCAATCTGAATATAAGTTGCACATAGTAGTAGCTTCACAGAGCTGTTCAGTTTTGGTTTATTGTTGGTAGATTTTTTTACTGTCCTTACAGATGAAGGAACAGTGTCATCTTGTTCATTATGCAGGGTGTTACTTGTCACTTGGACTTTGAGAAGTGCTGAATTTGAAACAGACCTGTGCAAGGCTATACTTTGTCTCACTGTGCTCCTTTCAGTTTCACCTTCCCCCATGGCAGTGTGGAATGAGTTCTGACTCCCATGTTTGTACAGTTCAGGTTGGAAATGGATAATGACAGGCTGCAATGATTTGCTCTTTCGGACTTGAGAGTGGGAAGAAAACAAACAACAGTTTGTCACTGATGTTCAGGGCTATATATGGTGAGGAAGCAGACACATAAGTGAAGTAATACATCCTCATTGTATATAACATCATCTGGATGGATGGCTCTTTAATTGCACGTCCTATATTACTGTAGGCAAGGAAGTCCTGAATTCAACTTTTCGTATCTCTACATTCTATAGAGCAATGTAGGTTTTTGCTTACTTTTTTTTCTAGGCAAAAGTGTGCATGCTCTCCTAGGGTAAAATATTGAGGCTGTTATAAATAACTTTTCAGCAATGCATAGTTGTTTGTATTAAAATGGACTATGCAAGTAATGAATGTTGACTTGGAATCACAACCAGTCTGATAATGAAATAAAGCCACATTAGATACAAGTAATTTGCAAATGAAGGTTGTTGTCAATGAAATAATGGTTTCCCTGGCTGTTCTGAGGAAGGGGGCATGCCAGTCAATCAGGTAGGAAGACAGACTTTTAAACAAATGTAAACTAACATAAATGTTAAATTGGAGATTCATTTCATACATACATGGCAGTAAATCGGCACTGGTAGACAGCTGTTAAGACTGCTTAGAAAACTTTCATTATAAGAAGTCTCTATAGATTGAATTATTTTGGGGTGGTTTTTTTTTTGCCCTACCACATTTATTTTGGATGTGATCATTCTCCTGGTCTTGTTCTACTTTGAGAAAAGCAAGAAGTGATTCTTTTTATCTAAATAACAGCAATACATCAGTTTATCACAATGCTGGTGTTAATCAAATATACTGGTAGTTAACTATAAGTTATTCAGATGCTAAAGAGGTGCATGTATTGTGCAGCTTCTTGATCAGTTTTTGTCTCTCTTAACTAGAGCCTTACAGAAGCATAGGCATAAGTCATAATTGAAAGAAGATTCATCCAGTGTATTCCTGGAGTTCTAATAAATGAGTATTTTAACCTGAAAAATGTATATGCAGGTTAATCAAAATACATCACAAATCTCTGTGAAGACAGTAGGGAGTGTTTAACCCCTTCTGTATAATCCTGGCTGTGTTCTGCTGTTGAGTTTTAAACCAATGTTTTGTTGCCACTGGGTTTCCTCTGACAGACGATTTGACCAGGGATCTGTATAACTGTGAAACATCTGGTCTGCTTCTTTACCTTCCTTAATTAAAATCAGTTTTGTTTCTTAGAAAACACTGTGGAAAACCTAGAGGCACTGCATAGGAGCCTCCAATACAACCTCTAGTGCAACCCTCTGGAAACTTCAAAGCTCAAACCAAGGAATATCTCTGTAACTATGGCAAAGCAGAGCATCAAAGGATAGCAAAGTCACACTGACAGGTCAGTAATTTCTAAGTAGATATAAATAGAACCTGAATCCTTTTACTGTGCTTACTAAGTACAGTAGAGCATTTTATGTTCTAAATAGAAATTTTGCCCAAGACATGGTCGGTCAAATATACCAGTCAAATGGCTACTCAAACCAGAAGCGCTTTGCTATTCTTTTCCAGGAGCTGCAGCTTTTGCAAAATTTCTATTCTGTCTACATTTTCCCCCAAGCATGACATCATATTAATGGTAAAAAACTTGGTTGAACGAGAGCACTACAAAACTGATAGTACAGCATGGATTCCATTAGCTATTAGTGAATAGAACACGAGTCTGGCTTCCTGCTAAAACATACCAGTCTCTCCATAACTGAAGAAATGCTGACATGTTTGCTAGCCTTGACTTCTCACTGCCTCACTATTTACGGAGTCACTTAAGTCTCCAAAGAGAGTGTTTAAAATGCTACTAAACCAGAACACCTGTTCAGCCACAACAGTGGTTACATGAAGGCAAGGAACTTTATAGGGGTGACAACGGAGCATGGGGCCATAATCCTTTTTTCAGTAAGGATATTACATTTTAGAATTGCCTGTGAATTACTGGAGGATGGCTTAATGTTCCTACCTCTTCTTTTTTAAATATCGAGTCAGACATCTGGCACTGGCTGGGTGTCCCCTGCAAGGCTGCTCTCCATTCCAGTGGTTCTATTATGCAACTGGACATAAAAGGGGTGTGATGGGTCTTCAGTCACACACCTTTTCTCTTGGCATTGAATGCTAAAGGTGAGAAGTGCAGGTGGAACAGGAATTTGCTCATTGCCAGAGGCAGATTCAAGGCAGAAAAAGGCTGAGCGAGGTGATTCACAGGAGGTTTTGGGTTTGTTTCATTTGTTTCTTTTCCCTAGATGGCTGCCATATCATGTGAGGGTCCAGGGTTAGTTTACTGAAGCAGCTGCTCCTGCTCAAGGTGCACCTAGCTCGGGATGGGTGTTCTCCTTGTGATAGTTTGAAGTTTCACACTTACGATTTATTTCTTTCCTCTAGAGTTCTGTTCTTCAAAAAATGATCATAAAGCATAAAAATTAGTGTGTTTACATTATTTGCTTAAATCAGGATCTGAACAGTAAAGCTGAGGGGCTGGTATGTTGCATTTGACTGGTCACGTCAGTCTGAAGCAAGGATGATATTGCGTATGGTATAAACTGAAATTATTGCTGAACTGTGGCATTAAGGAAAACATCAAACTGCAAACATGTTTTTCTTGCTGCATATGGACATGTATATCCTTTAAATATTAAGTAGATGTTCCATATTATAACAGTCAAGGCTGACTGATGACTAACCATTCATCTTTTGCTTCCTTTCAAAGAAAGGAAATTTAAAAGAATTAAAATTAAAAGGAAATTAAAAAGAAAAAAATTACTAAAACCACATTTTAAGTTATTAGTCTGAGACTGGATATCCAAACAGTTCTTTTTCCTCTCTTGTGCCTGACCTTCTAGCTCCAGAAAGGCAGGTGGCAAGTGGCCTAGAACTACTGTGATGAGGAAAGCATAATCAAGGGCAAGGGAGCAGTTACAGGGAAATTAGACAAATAACTGTGGGATCAAGGATATGTTTAAATGAACAGCACACTGCGCTGTTGACAGTTGTTATAAGATGCATAAAACACTGAGTTCACCATGTTCTAATTTTGCAGGGATAGCCTGAATAGACCACAAATCTTGTGTGCAGTATAGAAAGGGATCAGAATCTGATTTACAGGTCTGATTCGAAGCTTACTGAATTCAGTGGAAACATCTGTTAAGTTTAGTGGGGTTTGGATCATATCTAAAAAAAGGAGGGGGGGGCGAAGGAGCTGAAAGAGTGGTAAAATTAAATGAGAAAAGTAAAAGTTTTCCCAGGATACATCCAGTTTTATGTATCTGTCATTGAAACAAGAATAAATGTTTACAAGAGTCTCAGATTATCTCCTCTAGTTCCATTTTAAATTTATTTCAAAATACAGTGAGCCCAATGAGTGAAGAAGTGAGATTATCCATTACCTGCTGTTATACACTAAATTGAGGTGCATGTTTGCCCCAGTAGATTTGGGAAGATGTCACCTGCAAGAGTATCCTTTCCAGAGTGAACCAGAAGTACTGTCAGAATTATTTAACTCATTGAATATACAATCCTGTAGCTAAAAAATCCTCTAGCTAAAAACCACAGGATTACATTTTCTGCTGGGGTGAATGTATGCTGCTCCACTGATACTAGTGAGCTGTATCATCAGATTGTGCAAAGAACTTGGTCTGGTTTTCTTTGCTGCTGTTGCCTAAAAGGTCCCACATGGGACTTAGGTCATACATGCTGAAGAAAACAAATGGTAAGTAAGATGCATCCAGTGAAAGTCACTGTAATAAACGAGCGTTAATGCTAGCGTGCATCAGCTTGCCATACAAAAGAAAAGCTGCCCTTAAATCAAGCGCTAGAAATAAGATCCTTTTAAAAGAAGTAAAATAGCCAATTTTGAGTTTGCTTTTTTGCAGCAATATAGAAATTTTAGTGCTCCTATAATCTCAGGCCAAGACAGACTTTGGTAAGTATAATGGGACGTAAGTGCATTTAGTTCTGCTGTTTGTAAATTGTATAGCTGTCAAGTTGTGGCATGTCTATGAAGTGCTGAGTAAAACCATTGCTGGGAGTGATGGAATTAATGTGCCAAAGGAGAGGGAAGAACAGAGATCCATCAGGTGAACCTGCTAGAATTCTGAAGCACATTTGAAGCAGTACAGATGCCTTGGCCATCTGCTGAGGGGCATGTGTAGGGATAATTGCACAGCTCAACTGTCATCTTGTTTTCTAAAAAACCCACCTCATTTTACAGGAAGTATGCAGCCAAAGGAAACAGCTTCTCCATCCATTCAAAGCTTGTGTCCTTGGAATAGCTATATGTTCTTTGTTCCAGACAACTGAATTTATTCATGGCTCTTCTGCTGTGTGTAAGGCTTTACACTGAGCTTGTCCTTTAAAGAAGTTGGAGCCTCTTGCAGTTTAGCATGCCTAAACTGTACATGGGAGTTTATCGCAAAGGTACCAAGACACTCTTAACTGTAATGGTCCCAGGGCTTTGTTCTTGTGCTTTATATTGCTAGAGCCTTTGGCAGAATTATATCTTTGTATTATGTGGCTGCTTGTCCATTATTTTTATTACAGAAAAAGAGAGAGGGAGAGCTCAGATCATGGGAGTACTGCTGTCCATTTGTGTGCATGTCAGAGCTGTAGAAGCCATGCATGTATTTATAAACAGGGAATGTTTAATAGAACGCAATGAAGGCAGTGGATATTTTCTTATGCTCAAGTATACCTTAATGGACGATTTTAAGTATTAAAATTCACAAGTGGCAGCAGTAAATTTCAGCCACCATTTTAAAGGAGGGATTTTTCACTCCCGCTTACTAAGCACAGGCACAGTTTTAGACAGAAGCTCAGTTTTATGTATAGGAATAAAAAGTAAATATCACATGACTGGCCTTTGTCAAGTGATTAAGTGTTTTCTAGTGTGGAGCATTTGCTATGGTTTGTTCCCAGTTTCTGGGTTTGCCGTAGTGACTTTGCTCATTTCTGATTTGTACAATGAAAAAACTGAAGATCCGTGGGTAAATTGGTAAAATAGTATTGTTCCATCTGGACATTTTTGCACCTACATTTTACATTTCTGTTAGCTGGGTGTGATGACTTTTGGTCTCTTTTTTTTTATTGGCATAGAGCATGCATTTGCTGAGACTGATGTTTTTCAAAAGCAGATCCACTGTAAGCATAGGAAATCAATAAAAACAAAATGTTTAGAGGAAAAAAAATATACTGGAGAAAATGTCTGGGCTCACCCTGAGGGAAATGCTTAAGCTTCTTTTATTTTATTTTACTGTCTCTGCAGGTTTTGCTAGCACTGCTTTAGCTTTAAGCCGTATGATTTGATCCATTTGATTTTAGCTTACTAAAACAGAAATATAGATAAATAAATTCTAAAATCATCAAACCATTTTTTTTTGTTCAAGATTCAATGAGCCAATGACCCAAGGCTCCTTTGATTCCATAGTTTTCCTTATGTTATTTGTGTAGCCATTGTCTTTTGGCAGCTGGTTTTTAAAAAGTTATTTTAATTCTATCTGAAACAACAAAAAGTGATTAAAATATTGTATGGGTAATGTTATTATTTCTTTTTCTGATTTTGCTGAATTAACATTTTCTGCAATGTGCTGAAGGAATAGAAACAGTGAATGCAGAACTTGTTTACAGTACAGATATAATACAGGTGCCATGAGCCCTGGTAACATGAGGATAGTTATAATATTTGTGCTTTCTGTTCAGAGGTTTATTTAATGACAGTGCACTTTTAGGAAGGAAAGGAGTAGTGTTTGCTTCCTTTGCACCATATTTGTGTCTGCATTGTTATTACAAACTAGCAAGGCTCTTGGCCTTTGTTCTCAGATCTGTGGGATGCAGCAGGTAAGCTTTTAAGGTAATAGGCGGGTTTTTATCATCTGAATGAAGGTTTATGTTTCTCCAAAACCCTTACGGCCCTGAAAACTTTTCAACGGGTATCTGGGAAGCCAAAGCAAGCAATTTGAATTCCTGCAGAAGATAGTACAGAAATGAGAAAAATACAAAAGCAAAATCACTAATTGGCTCCCCAGTAGAGCCAGTATGCATTGATTCAGCCTCTTGAATATCTGTCTGTCACTTTATGAACATGTAGATCTGCAGATTCCACATTGAGCACTGCTTAACTGCAAGGATAAGTTTTCCCTGTGACTGTTCCCAAGGCATTTGAAGTGCGTCAGAAGTGCTGGCATGCTCACTCATGAGCTCTGGTCATTCCTGATGGGGATATTTAGAAGGTTATTTTTCCCAGCTTTTCACCAGAAGCTGCTGGGAGCCTATGCAGCTCAGGTGGCAGAATGGCCATGTGTGGGCTTCTGGGCTGCTGCCATTCTTAGCCTGAATAATCAAGTTAGACCACCACTGATAACATTATGTATTGAAATACTGGGCTGGGAGCTACAGCAGTTGGGAGACCCAATTTTCACAGCCCTTGTGAAACTGAAGTGATGCAGAGACCACAGATCCCAATTAGAGCAGTTGGAAGGACTGCAAATTGGTGCCACAGATAAAAATGTGTTTTGAGCATCAGAGCAAGATTCATGAAGATCTGTTCTCTTAAGGAAGCTCAATCCACAAATTCTGAAGGAGGCAGGGCTGCTTAGAGCTGGGGTTTTGCTGCTTGAGGTATTAAGCTGTACAAACAGATGCTCAGACTGGTACAAGCTTGGAGATAGCTTTTGACTGCCCTTCCTCTTCAATTTTAGTAGAGGAATATTGGCCTTTCCTACTTTATGAATTAAATGTAGTGTAAGTAACTGAGTTAAGTATTGTAAACTTTTTGTTCTCTGAATACTCTGAGTTTGCAAGTTGGATGCAATGACACTGTTATCTGCTGAAGAAATGAAAGGATGAGTAAAATGGAAAATCCTTAGTGATGTGATACTCATAGCATTGTGGAGACAAAGGGTCCCTGTGGGATGACCCTTGCAGTGCTTCCTCTGTGAACTTTCCCAAGGAAATGGAATTAGTATGAAACTGGTTTTTTGGGGGATTAAAAAAAAAAAAATATTAATTGTAATGTCCTTGCAAATCAATAAACCAGAAAAACTTGCGTGTAGGGCCTGTTGCATCATACACATAGTAATGTGTTAAATGAAGCTAAAATAATCTACAAAGATGTCTGTGACAGATGTTTAATCTTACTTAACATTAAGGAAAATTGTATAAGGAAGTGCAAAAATCTCTTTTTCTATTAAAAATCTTGAGGCAAATCTGCCTACGTATATAAACAGTCTCTAGGGCATTGGGGGGAGAAATGGTTTGAATCCTCCCTCTTTTCACTTTCTGCTTTGTACATCTCGATTCTTCTATTCATACATACTCATCCCTTAAAGATCATTTGTATGCCACTTAAAACTGGTTAGATGCAAGTGATTTGCTGCAGTACAGGGATGTTCAAGATTTGTGTTAAGCAGTGAAAGAGGCTTGATAGGGATCTTGATCTGTCAATTATGTTGTCATTTTTTGTGAAAATGGTAATTTTTCAAAAGGTTTTATTAAAAACAGTTTCCCCAGTTCTTAAACAGCTCCAAATACCACATTTGTAGTTAACAACATATCTAGGATTATAACGAAATGTATTTCATGCTTGAAATACTCTGTGTCACCATGGGCAGAGCCAGATGCAGCCCCAGTCTAAACGGGAAAATATGCACCCACATCTGTATGTTATGCTGTGAGCACAGACTGTGCTGCTTGATAGGAAGAAAGAGGATGGCAAGTTTGCCTATACCCTCTGGTAAGTTTCTGCCTAGTCATATCACTCAGTCATGGCCAAGAGATACACCTTCCATTCTGACTCCCAGATTGCATCTTGGTTTTAAACCAGTTAGGCAGTTAGATCATATTTTATAGCTTTTCTTCATTTGCTTTCTTTTTGGAAACCCTTTCCAATGACAAAATGAACTCATTTATATATCCGGTCCTTGCTCTTTAGATTCCTGGAATACCATCCTTATTAAAAGACAGAAAATATACACTGTAAAGGTCTGCTCTGATTCTTGGCAGCAAAGTTCAACAGACTGTGTCAAGTGCTTAGTAAGTGGTTTTATACTATCTCTGGAACATTATTTGCTTGTCACCCTTGGAGATACTGCACCAGCTGGACTGTAATTCAAATATCATATCTAAATTGTGTTTCTGATTGTAAGATACATCTTGTTAATTCTCCAGTGTAGGAGCTGGGAGGAAGCCTTTGAGTCTGATCCAACAGAATTTAAAATAATCTTCCACTAGTTGCTGTCTAGAACCATTTCAGTTTTGTTTGTACTACTGCTGGTAACTAAAATCTGCGTCAAGACTTGCCTTCCCTTCTTCCCTACCCCCAGTCTAGTTAAAACTGTATTTAAAGACCATGTTTACTACGTCAGTGTGTTCTGTATTTATGGCAATTAACTATGGCATCATTCCAAGTTCTTTTTTAGGATAACTTTTTTCAGTTTCTGTGTTGTGCTGTTTCCCTTCTCAGTGTGATGGGGGCTTCTGTGGTATTGTAAGTCTAATTTTAAGCTTCCTATAAAAGCTGAGAGGATGTATCTTTATCATTACGGTGATTATGGCAGGGGGGTTGGGACTAGATGATCTTAAGGTCCTTTCCAACTCTAACTATTCTATGATTCTGTCTGATGTTAATGAATCATAGCATCTTTAAATGTTTAGAAGCTAATAAAGCTGCTGGTCAGGCTTTTTGATCTAAGCTTTCCCCTTCTCACGTTGACCTTTTAAGAAGTGAGACATCGCTTCTCCAACTGTTCTAGTATTTTGTTCTTTCACTGAATGGGGGTGTTTTATTTTTTATCTGATTTCCTGGGGGTGAAGATGGCACATTTTTATCTAAAACCAGAAACCTGTAGATGAGGTTGTGTTATGCATGTTTGTGCCTTCCAACAGGCATTATTTTTGAGGCAGAGTTTTCCGGATCAAGTTACAGAATAGGCTCCAGATGGTCTGGAATCCTTCTATAACAATCTATAGCTCATTCAACATTCAGCAAAAGCTACTCTTCTTTAAACTGAACACAGTCTCTTTGAAGAGCAGTATATTGATTTTCAGCTTTTCTTTCCATAATTTATATCTTTTATTTCATTACATCTTGATTCTTGTTTTTCAGTTCATAAAAATACCTAGAAACCTAATATGTTTGTTACTGGGTTGTTTTTTTTTTTCTAAGTTACTATGAAAGGGAAAAGAGTAAAATTGTCCTGTGGCCTACACTTGCAGCGATCTCTACTTGACAATCTATATGGAACAGCAAAAGGGGAGGTGGATCTGTGCGTCATGCTACAGAAGGTGAAGTGGGTTGTGAAAACAGCATTCATTTACTTTCATGGGCCTGATTTTAGGGTAAAATATAATTGAGCAATATGCTAGCTTGGACTAAGCAGTTATCTTTGTATCTGAATGCAGTGTGATGCTGCTCTGGAATGTCTTTCAGGTTTGCCTGCAAGAGCGTATTTATTTAATGGAGGAAAAGAGAAGCATGAGAGTAACTGGAGGCAAATTTGATAGATAGAAATATGCAGTGTATTGTTTTCAGTGTAACTGAATGCAAGCTGGACTTCATGTGAAGTTTCTAGACTGTTCAAGTTATGACACTGAAGTTGAGTGACTTTTTAATTAAAAATTAATGTACAAGACAACTTAAAGCTGGTAGGGTGAGATCTGGAAATTAATGACTCTTTAACCTACAGCAAATTTTAATCATTGAGCTAGGGAACTAATACTGCTGTAAATAAAACATTACAGTGATATATTATAGAGGCAGAAAAACTTTTTGCTGTGGCACTGCACTACTGAATGTTAAATAATATTTTGGTTTTAATAAAATGGGGTTTCTCCCATTTTAAAGGGTATGTGTGAAGAACTTTCCATAGGATTGCTGAGTACAGTCAGTGAATGGGTCTCTGGGATGTGAAGTGCTGGAAAAGCATTTTGGGTTTCAGGCAAGCAAGGGAGGCTTCTCAGTTAACCTCTGGATATGAGGAGCCAGTGCCCAGGATTTACTGCATCACATAAAGAGTAGACACTGAAGAAGGACTGAACAGAGAAACAGCAGTACAATGTATTGGATTGATTATAATATTGTCTGACTGTTTGTCTTATGAACCAGAAGAGGCATTTCAGACAGAGAGAAGGAAGGAATATCATGTTTGTAGTCTCTCTTCTTTCCATCTTGGCCATACATGTCAGGAAAAAGCATGATATTCAGAGGATTTGTGGGGGAAAAAAATGAAATTGGAGCATATCGTGGTCTACAGGCCCCAGATAAGCCAGAGATAATGCTAGGAGAGCTAGAACAAGAGCTATTAAAATGGAGAGAAAAAAGTTCTGAAACTGCCCCTGTGAAGTCTGGTTCAGCATGCTGCATTGCTTATCCAGTCCAGACTTAATTTATTGTTCATATTGATTGTAAAAGTAAATCAGCATCCTGTATGTCTATGTCTGTGTAATTGGCATCTAAATAAAGGCTTGCTCTTTTCTGGACACCTGCAGGTGTACAAATACCCATCAGGTGTACATAACCATAGTACAAGTCCCAGATTACAAAGGCAATGTCGCCAGTACTTATTTTTAACCCCTGTTACTAAGGGGGACTTATAATAGAGATGAGGACAGACTTTTTAGTTAGGCCTTTTATGAAGGGGCTAATGTGAAGGAGTAATGATTTTCAGCTAAAAGGGAGTAGATTCAGACTAGATATAAGGAAGAAATTTTGTATAATGAGGATGATGAGGTACTGGTACAGGTTGCCCAGAGAAGTCGTGGATGTCCCACCCCTGCAAGCATCCAAGGTCAGGTTGGACAGGGCTCTGACTCAAGTGGAAGGTGTCCCTGCCCATGGCAGGGGGATTGGACTAGATGACCTTCAAAGGTCCCTTCCAACCTAAACCATTCTATATGATTCTCACAGGTAAACCCTACAGCAATACTTCAAAGTGCATAGTAGCTGGAAAAGTTGTTCCTGCAATGTAAATTAAGGATTTTAAGAACTGGGCATTAACTACTGGGAACCTGTAACTGTTGACACAGCAGAAGTCCTACTGTAGTGTGAGTTAGCAGAACATGTGTCTCCAAAATACAATAAATTTGTACAGAAATACCTACAGCTGTAACTCAGGTGAGTTTCAGTAAGTACATCCAAAACCAAAGACCAAAAAAGCAAGTTCTTGTATTCATGCTTAAATTAGTTTTGCTTGCCAGAAGTCATTCATTTCACTAGACTTGATTATCAGACAGTCCATATTTGCTTCATGTTTGTATTTATACTATCTTTATGTACAAATGAAAAGGCTTTAGTATTAGATTTGCAATATGCAACGCTAATGAGCCTTATGTGAAAAAAACATTATGCATTTACAGCATATTGGTTAACATGATTTTGAAGGCAGAAAAAGGACTCCAAAATTACTGTTCAGATATGGATGTTTGTTAGTAAAGCTTCCCTTCCTGGGGGTGTTGAAATGTTGCTCTATGGGCTGGGGTATTCCAGTAAATCTTAGCAAGTCAGAAGCTTGCTGTTATGAGATGTGTTTGCAATGAATCTTGTCATCTGTAAATCCAAGTTCTTTCTTTTAAAGGTCAAAACTGCCAGGAAGCATTGGTGCACCTGGTATTAACTTTCATTATTTCCATTGGCATTGAAAGAGGAGATAGAAATCATCAAGGGTTTCCAAAATTAGATACAGTATTACAATCTCTTCTAGATCCTTGAGTCTCTGCTATGAGTCATTTCTTTTTGTGTGCATTTCTCTTCACGTTAGTAAAAATAGAGTGTGTACTTGTATCCCATTCTTGATGAGATTTAGGAATTAAATTAAGCAGACAGGGTGTATTTCTGCATGGGCACCTTAATCACTTTAGCCCTGTTGTTAGGGATGCAGCAGTTCTGCAGAATTCCCTCTGACATTTCATCAGATAAATGCTTCTCCCCCTTAGCAGGGCTGAGCTGTTTTAACTTAACTGTGACTTCATCCCAGTGATTAGAGTTATGTCCTCCTTCCTGAGCACAGAGGCCGAATAACAGGGTGGTTTAAAACATTGTCCAGGTACAGTGTACGGAAAGAACAGAAATCATAAATAAAATGAATGAGGAATATTTCCTACTTCTTTCTTTTTAGTTAAGTTTCTTTATTCATGTTGGGGAAGTGTCTGCCCCGTATCATCCCGCATTACTGCTTGTGGAAGAAATCCCACACAGATCTGTGAAACTTGTATGATGGTGTTTTCACTGAGGAGGTTGAAGTGAGCAGTCTAAGAGGTCTTTAAACCACAGTAATCACCTGGGTCATGCATTGTCTGTCCAGATTTTCTAAAACTGATGGGTTTACTGCTGTGAGTGGGATTGATGGGAGCTAGCTGCTTCCAGAGGGATGGAGTCTAAAGTTGGAAACCAGGAAGGGTTTACAGTGGCTTTGCTTCTTTCCAGTTTTAATCATTAGTAAATTTCACTCTTATGAATGAAGTTAGATTGCCATTGAAAATACAGGGGTTTTTTCCTGCTTCAGTAGATTTCGACTCTTTATACTCTTCCCATAATTCTCAGACACCCAAAGACAAAGTTAAACCTTTCAGGTAAATCCTGATGTAGTGTCTTGTGTGGCACATGCCACTTGTGAAATCACCACTGTTGTCATTCATGTATGAATAGCAACTAACATGTGATAAATGTATCATTTTAGCCGTCCAAATGGTAACTAAAAATAGAGCAGCATCGAGCCTCTAGTCAGCTAATAATATTTATTAATATTATTCATAAAGTCAAAGCTTGATGACTACATAACAAGTAAAAGGAGCATCACCAGTGTTGCTTTGCAGGTTAATATCACATAGATGAGGAGGAAGTTTTTCATAAGTCATTTTCTTTTCACAGGATTTTGTGGTATGTTTTGGTCTGATTGTGGGGTTTTTTGACTACACTGTGCAAAATTGGATGTACATAACAGTCTTCATACTGTTGATGGTCTAAGAACACATAAGCACTTTGTTATTGATCCATGAAAATATATCGCTGTTCCATATTTTTAGTTAATACTTAGGTGGTCGCAGAATCATAGCATGGTTTGGGTTGGAAGGGAACTCATCTGCTTCCACCCGCTCTGCCATGGGCAGGGACACCTTCCACTAGACCAGGTTGCTCCAAGCCCCATCCAGCCTGGCCCTGAACACTGCCAGGGGTGAGGCAGCTGCAGCTTCTCTGGGCAGCCTGTGCCAGGGCCTCATCACCCTTATAGGGAAGAAATTCTTCCTTGTATCTGATCTAAATCTCCCCTCTGTCAGTTTAAAGCATTCTCCCTCGTCCTGTCCCTACATGTCCTTGTCAAAAACCCCTCTCCAGATTTCTTGTTGGCCCTTTAGGCACTGGTACTGCTGTAAGATCTCCCCAAAGCCTTTTGTTCTCCAGGCTAAATAACTCCAACTCATGATGATAGTGTGTGGCTGGCTGCCAGGAATTTTAGGCAGCCCACGTTATTTAGTGAACATCAGGGAAGCATTACTGTAGAGGATATGAATAGGAATTTATAAGTGGGTTGTCCTATAACACCTACGACCATATGATTCTGAAAGATATATAAAATACTCTCATGAAGCTCATGAGGTGGGAAGTTGATCAGCATTTGAACTATATCTATAACCACTGGAACTAGAACTGTTTTCTCTAGGTTGTCTTAAATGTAAAAGCAAGAGCTCTGATGTTCCTAGGAAGTGTAACTCTACCCTGTATGCCTAGAACAACTATGTAGTAAATGAACAGTAAGCCCAAAGAGTTTCACACTGATATTTGGACACAATATTATAACCAGAATATGTGCTGTAGACGTTCAGGTCTGAGGCATATGTTCTTCACTGAGTATACTTACCATGTAGTACCCTTCAATCAACTGTACAGCTTCAACGTGTTTAGAAACCTAGCAGAATACAGTAATTCCTTTTACTCTGAATGAGGCTGGGGAAAAAGCATGTATCTACTTCCCAATAATATCCCTTCTGCACTTGTTAGAAAAAAAAATAAGTTGCTCTCTCTCCTCCCCCCAGAAAACCCAACAAACCCCAACCCTGTCTTTTTACAGTAGTTTCATGTAACTTATTAATACTTATTTTTCCCTATAGGCATTAATACTTATTTAGCGTTTATGAGCCAAATAGTTGAACATAAAACCAAGCTCAAGGTGCTGAACTTTGCCTTCCTGAAATCTTTCACTTACTATCATTGCGCTGAATGTGTTCTGCTTCTGAGATTGTTAAATTACTTCTGAGCTTGTGCAAGTGATGCTCATGGGAGGGTCACAGGTATTTCAGTCTGAGTTTCTTGACTTCTTCCCAGTTCTGTTTAGGGTAATATTTCTAAAAGTGGTGGCCCATGAGGAAAAACTTCCTGTATGTTCTCAAAGCTGGGGCTGTACACACAGTACAAGTTTGAATCTCACAAGTTCAGTGTCTGATCTGGTTTCATTCTACATGCAAGGGACTTTTCTCAAAGTTGTTTCTCCCTCTCTCTCTTTCTCTCTCTCTGCATTCCAGGTCTTCTTCCAGACACCTTGAAATACTACATTCTCTGTAGAAGCTTTGGGTCACCTATGTATGGAGAATGAAATCTTGACTTGCAGGAAAAATCACAAGCCAGTTGTTTCAATAGTCAGTTAACTCTGCATTTTATCTGTGATCTATGTATGTTTAGCTGTGTCTCTGAGCATTTCTCTTGGTTCTTGGCATACCTCTTTGAACTAGATTGTAGGCTTGGCCTATTAACCCTGGGTATGTATTTGTATATAAAGATAAATAACCTCTGAAATTTGCATTAACTGAGAGGAACAACTTTAGCTGGTTATTTTCCAGGCCTTGAAGAACTCCAGATTGTCAATACATAGACGTGCACTGATGGAACACTCCATAACAGATCTCCCAGTAGGTAACGGTAATACATCAGTTATGTCACATCCTTTTGTACAGCATGAAGTGCGCAGGAAGTTACAGCTCTTTAAAAAAACCCCATGCTCTATTACATTTCCTTAAAAATCTAAACCCTTGACCACATAAAATTCATAGTTGCAGCATTCTGAGTGGTGGTGCTGGTTTCTTTGTAAAACGGGATGACCTTTCTCTTCCCTGCAGTTCAGAGTATAAATCAACCTCTGGTATTGGTCATAATCCTACAGTGCAATGGGATATTTTTTAGGACATCTGTATCTTAAGTAGCTACACAAAGCAGAAAAAGGTTGTAATGAAAAAAATTTACCCTTTAGCTGCGACATTTTTATACTGAGCTTTAGCCTGAAGCACATTTTTATAACTGAGTTATAAACCTGTAAAACAATGTTTCTTATAAAGCAGAGGCAATGATCTACAGTAGTTAAAAGCAGACTTTAAGACCTAAAACATCCTAGAATCGATTTCAAATATTTAACACATAATTTAAGCACATAAATTCCAGAGCTATGTGAAATTTCCCTGGCTGTTTTGGGTGACTGACTATGTGTTAGAGTCAGCAAGAATTAATTCATCTCTTAAGAAACTAATTTCTGGTGAGGGACTCTGGAATAATCTTTTGAGAAGCACGATTCTTTAAAATAGAAAGGGAGCCTCTTATTTAAAATACATGCTAGTCACAAGTCACCACCTTAACAGCACATCATTTTGGACATGGAGAGGACCTTGTCTGTCATACAGCTCATATTCTTCTTCATTCAGCTGTTTTCTAAATCTATTAGTGCTTATATAGCAGCTAATGTGACTGTATTTTTTATTTAAAAGCTTCTGAGTTGTTCATTAAAACAAAATAAATAGGATGTGTGACACAAGGGCTCACTCAGTTTAGCTTAGACAGCATTCTTCTCTTGGGCAGAACAAAAATCAGTCCAGCTTAGCTGCACTCAGCTCAAAATCAGGTTAGCTTGAGTAGTTACTGCAAAACCATGTCCTACCCTAGGAAAGCTGCTTTAATGATCTATACTAATAACATTGACTGGTAGACGTTATGAGGCCAAAATTCCATTTAGGTTATAGGTGGGAAAAAAAATAACAAACAGGGAACCTTTTCTCTGACTTGCCTTTCTCAGCCTGTCCTCATACAGGAGATGCTCCAGTCCCCTGACGATCCTCATGGCCCTCCTCTGGACTTGTTCCAACAGTTCTATGTCCTTTTTATGTTGAGGACACCAGAGCTGCACACAGTACTCCAAGTGAGGTCTCACGAGAGCAGAGTAGAAGGGCAGAATCACTTCCTTCAACCTACTGGTCACACTCCCTTTGATGCAGCCCAGGATACGGTTGCTTTCTGGGCTGCAAGCATACACTGAAGCTGGCTCATGTTCATTTTCTCATCAACAGCACCCCCAAGTCCTTCTCCACAAGGCTGCTCTCAATCTCTTCTGTGCCCAACCTCTACCTGTGCCTGGGATTGCTCCAACCCAGGTGNTTCATTTTCTCATCAACAGCACCCCCAAGTCCTTCTCCACAAGGCTGCTCTCAATCTCTTCTGTGCCCAACCTCTACCTGTGCCTGGGATTGCTCCAACCCAGGTGTAGGACCTTGCCCTTGGCATGATTAAACTTCATGAGGTTGGCATCAGCCCACCTCACAAGTGTGTCAAGGTCCCTCTGGATGGCATTCCTTCCCTCCAGTGTATCCACCCAACCACACAGCTTGGTGTCATCAGCAAACTTGCTGAGGGCGCACTCAATCCCACTGTCCATGGAAGCGACAAACATGTTGAACAAGACTGGTCCCAACACCAATCCTTGAGGGACACCACTCGTCACTGGCCTCCAGCCGGACACTGAGCCACTGACCACAACTCTTTGCGTGCGGCCATCCAGCCAGTTCTTTATCCACCAAGTGCCCCACCTATCAAATTGATGTCTCTCCAATTTAGAGGCAAGGATGTCGGGTGGGACACTTATTCAAGCAAGTCATGAGCAGCCTTAAAATACACATTTTGGCTTAATATTGTTGTTATGAATGGTTACTCAGAGGCAACCAGGTGAAGAAGGAGAAGGCAGGGTGCAGGCAGCACTGGTATGTTTTTTTTTTCCTTGGAAAATGCAATCTCACGTAGATGATTTCAGTATATCTGGAATAGACAGGGATTCAGGCTAAGATGGTGACAGGGAAGGGAATGATATTGTCAGTTACTTTTAATAAAACTTTTCTTCAGTGATAGATTAGAGATATAAAACTGTAAATGAGACTGTTGACTGACAAGGCTTGGCCTGCAAATGCAATATTATGAAGGTAAGCTTTCTGTGACATTCTCTACCTCAGGCTTCCAGCAGATTACGCAAGTCATTTCTATTGCTATTGACACTGAAGCACTATTGTTTCTTTCTCATATCTTCTCTATGCCCTGTCAGTAACAAAATCTGATAATTCTTTTCGCAGTCACCAGGGGTGGTTTTACAAGGCATCAGAGGATGGTGAGTCACTTTTCTTGCTTGCAGCAAAGTGGGCACTCATGCATAGATGAGCCTTTGTCCAGGGTATCACTGATGTTCTGCGTTATTGATATGAAGGGCTGTTACAGGCTTCTGTTTGGGATGCACATAGCTAAAACAATAGAGGATAGCAGAGAAAAATTGGTCTTCTCATCTATAATTTTGGCATTCAATATATTAGTTAAATGGCCACAAGCATGTGAGTTTTGTTTTAAAAAATGCTCATTTTATTCCCATTTAAAAATGCTCTTTTTTGATAAGGAAAAGAAGCTTAAGTGGGGAGGATGTTTAAGCATTTTAAAAGAAATTTTAGTAAGCAGTATGGGAAGAATGGATCTTGGCTTAATCAATGGCAAGGAACATTCTCTAGGAATTAAGCAGAAAAGACTTGTATGCAAAATCTCCAGCTCTAGCAATAGAAGAGACCTTAGAGAGGGAAACAGCTTAACAAATAACCTTGCCCATTGGCTGTTTTTCAAGATTGGAAAGGGTAATTCATGTAATGGCTCATACCAGTCCTGCTTCTAGCCCTGACATGAGGAACATATGGCAATATAAGAAAAATAACAGCCCAGGGTGGGATGAGGAAGTAGCTGAAGTATACTGGGCTACATCTGTTTCCCAGGGCCTGGAAAGGTGCTCTTGAGAAATGAAGTATGAGCTTTGGCTAACTAAGCCTGTACCAGGGTCTAGGAGGAAATACAGCCTCACCGACAGCGTGAGGAACACAAAGAGGGGGTTCAGAATCACTTTTCTACATCTCAGTTTGTGTCCTGAGCACTTCATTTGGGAGAGAAACAATTTCTTCTCCAACTGTAACTGCAAAACAAATTGCTTGAGGGCTATCAAGTGTGTGTGGAAGATCTGAAAGCTTTAGCTGACAGATGAAAGGTAACTTTGCACATTTCTATGGGAAATGGAATGGCAGAACGAGTTTTCAAGGTAGATAACATGCATGGCTAATACCTTATTTTTGTATCTTTCTTAAAACAAAAGATTTCAAGTTTTCTCCATGTTCTAATCTGCTGCAGTCACTGCACTCCTCAGACAAAAGTTGTGAGAATGAATCTGTCATAATGGGACATGGTCCCTGACACCTGTGTTTGAACATTATTCTCTGGAAATGAGAAACACTGCATTAAAGAAGCCTTGTTCATGTAGTATACCAGTCACTCCCCAACAGCCTCCCTTTTAGTTCATAAAGAGACTATTAGGGATGGTGATGAACCATGCTAGTCCATTTATTAGCATAACAGGAATTATTAACTCTAATAAATGTATTATTATGTATCCATTCGGTATCAGTTATAAAACTGCATAATGTCTGCATGATTGCCTATAAATGGATTTGGAAAGGAGCTAAATTGGTTATTTATTGACCATACCAAACATCTTATTTATTGACTTGGCTCAACAAGTTTGATTTCTTTCGAGCCAAAATGAGATCCTAAGTTTGTAACAGCCTACCCAGTGTGAGAGTTGATTCAGGAAAAGGACATTTTTCTGAAAAACTCCTAAACTTATGGTAAACAGGATTCTAGAATGAACTGAGTTTTCCTTTCAGTTTCATTAACTAATGACTTTTAAATGTGCTCCTGAGATAAAAATCTGAGAAACTAGAGAATTTAGTACCAGCTACAGTGAGATACTACTTCCAAGTAACATGTGTGCCTGTGAGTCAGCACTAGACAAGGCTATCAGGCCTATGCAGACTGTGTTGCTGTAAAACTGGATCACACATCACTATTGTCTGGACTCTCTGCTTTGTAGATCATTTGCTGTATCAGTATTTTAAAATTTCCTGCTACAATACTTGAAAAGACTGCAGCAAGTAAACAAGTTTAATTTCATGGGATGCAGTCTTCTCACCAAGGTTCACCATACTTGCACTATGCGAAGCCTAATTTTAGTCTGATTATTTTCTAGAAAAGAAGAAAGGCTGAGGGTGTAGCCTACTGATGTAACTCTAGCAGAGGAAGGCAAGGCAAGAAAAATACCGAGGCAAAATCATCAAGTGCCAGAGTTCACTATTTTCTTCTTCAGTAATATTTAATGCATGTTAAACATTTAGTGTATTTAATCCAATAGCCAAACATGGCACATGCATATGCTTCTAGACTATCAGAAGAAGAAATAAGCATTTTAGGACTCTTGAAATATTTTGAATTGCTTTTAAATACACAAGACTGCTGATTTTCATGGACATAATAGAGAATTTGGAAGCTCTTTGCATTTTGGGGATTTTTGGGTTTTGTTCAATAGTAAAAACAAGTTGTTGTTGTGAAGCAGATCAGTATTATTTGACTTTTATTTCTGGTGAGTAAAGAGCTTAGACTTCTAATTAAATATCATGTAAAATGATTATACAAATTGTGGTAAGAAGGTACAGAGTTGGCATCACAGTGAAAAGACCACACTTAATAAAGTTGAACATATTAAAGACTTTCAAGGTCAGAGGGTATGTGGAAGGTAATGAAGATCAATATTTGAAAGGCATTGCAGAAGGAGAAACTCTTGACAGAAATGGCATGATATATGCCAGAAACAGTTTTGCAAACTAAAAACTACAAAAGCATGTAGTAGAACAGAGATGTATTTAAGATGGAGGGAAAAAGTATTGACGGAATCTTTTTGGGAATTTTGGAGGGATTATATGCATTGCCAGCACTTTATATCTTGTACAAACAATTATAGACATTGGTAGCTTTCTGAATTCTGTAAATACAGAATCACCAAGTGATTGCAAATGATTTTGTTTGTGCTATACGGCTGGCAGATCCTTTCTTGTTTTAGTGCCTGGTAGCACTGTTTTTAGCTTCCTTGCACTGGCTTCTTTCTGTTTTAAATGGAGCAAAATGTAATAAAAACCACATGGGCGCTCCCTACAGATGAAAGCAAGAGCACCCAGCTTTAATGTTGTAGGGCTCTGTCACCAGGATTCAAGGAGTGTGTCATGTAGCTAGGAATCATAGCGGTCAGATTCTCTGTGGGCTCCTGACAGGAAAATGTAACATATGCTGTATTTTACAGGTACTTATATTTCCCATTCTACATCAGAGCTTGTTGGCTGTTTTTTGCTCTTAATTCACTGTTAAGGCTTGAGGAACATTTTTCTTGATTTACAGCTCTATTAAACTGATAAATCAATCACTTGTGTGAGTGGAGGCAGTTTGCTGGCATTTGCTCTGCCAACACACTGCCACCCACAACAGTATTCACAGGTCCTCAAGGATATAGTAAGAGGGAGGAAGCCTTCCGTGGAGCTTAATTTTTTTTAACATACAACCTGTTTCTGATGCTCTGAGCAACTTTAATGAGAATATTTTTGAAGAACTGTCATCTGCTAATCCAGTATTTAGCTGGCTTTGTTTTTACACTGCTGTTTAACAAAATTACCTGGATCCAGTAGGTAGAGTTCACCGTACTGTGCAGGAGACTTTCAAACTCTAGTTATGAGGTGCAGAATGACAGTGGGAGGGTCTGAAGCAGAGCAGAGGGGGGTCTGTTAGAAAGCCAAGTTCTGTTGGAGCTTGTTTTCTAACAAGCACAGCCAGATGCCTGCTGTTAACACAAGAAATTTTGCATAGTCAAGTAGAAAGAATCATGTATACTGTTATCTGTTAAAAAATTAGTAGTCTTTTCCTTAGACAACATAGATAACTTTTGGTTTAAATTTTATTATTTTGATCTACTAGTTTTGTCAAAATCAGCTTACTATGACATATTGCCTCTTAGTTGAATGATTACTTTATACAAGCTTCATTGAAGTTATTCTTCTTCTGCATGAGTGTAATTGATGGGAGACCTGCCTGAGCCTCTTGGAAAGAGGAATGTAAAAACATAAAATGAAGAATCATGTACACTGTCAGCATGGTTTCTTATATAAATAAGTTTATGTTAATATTATGTTTCATCATTTATCATAATATCAGGATGAATCCTTTCATGTCTACATAGGGTTTGAATAAAATTAGTAAGAACTTTTGTATAACTTCTGCAGTAACACTGAAGAGAACAAGTGAATGTAATGTGCCTAATTATTTTCCTGTGATTGCAGTGTGAGACTTAGGTCTTCTGTTTGCATTTGACACATAATTCACCTCTCTAATATTTTTCCTTGCCATTCCCCCAGTGTTCTGCGTTAGATAAATTTGCATCTTCAGGCAAGTGCTATTTTCAGCAATACAATTAGGATTTTGCACAGAGGAAGAAGGATCTATCTCTTGGTCACCTGATAGATTGGGCTGTGCCAATACTGTGGGTTATAAAGCACATGAGACTGCTTAGAGCAGTGAGCTTAGCAACTACAGTTTCATTATGTAGGCAGCCATTCAGAACACTGGGATGGTGTCTGTTTATTCTTTGTATTATGAAAGAAGATTCTGACAAAAATATAGGTTGTTCAGAATGTATTTTGTATATACACTGATGAATGAGGCAAGATGGAAGAGAATTAAAACACATCAAAAAGCAAAACTCAAGTCTGGGTGCCATACAGTACTGTTTTGTACTACTATACATAACAAGTCTTGCTTGACTTTCATATCCAATTCAGTCTTGTAGTCCTTATTTAGAGAAAAACTTTCAGGAATAGCAGTAACATTCTCGGCACTTTTAAAAATCAGGAGCATAAATAAAAGTTTATTTAGCTTTCAGGAGCCAGTTATGAACAATCTGGACTGGGTGGTAAAGTATTTATTCTAAAGCTTGAGAAGAGCTACAGGTGTCATCTATCTGGGCTTCTGTCCCACACTATCCTTCTCTCTGAATTAGAGAAGTATGGATTTGATGAGTGGACTCTTCAGTGGATGAGGAATTGGATGGTCTCACCTGGAACATAGTGGTCAATAGCTCAATGTCCAGGTGGAGACTGGCGACAAATAGTGTTCCTAAGGGGTCCGTGTTGGGACCAGTACTGTTTAATATTTTCCTCAGTGGCACAGACAGTGGAATTGAGTAGATCCTCAGCTAGTGTGCAGACAACACCAAGCTGAGTGGTATGGTTGACATGCCTGAGGGATGGGATGCTGGTCAGAAGGACCCGGGCAAGCTTGAGAAGTGGGCCCATGTGAACCTCATGAGGTTCAACAAAGCCAAGTGCAAGGTCCTGTACTTGTGCTGGGGCAACCCCTGGTATCAGTATAGGCTTGGGGATGAAGGAATTGGGAGTACCCCTGAGGAGGGAGAGACTTGAGGATACTGCTGGATGAAAAGCTGAACATAAGCCAGCAGTGTGTGTTTGCAGCCTGGAAAGCTAACTGTATCCTGAGCTGCATCAAAAAAAGCATGACCAGCAGGTTGAGGGAGGTGATTTTCCCCCTCTGCTCTGGTGAGACACCCCACCCAACCCCCCTACTTCCCGCCCCAGTCCTGCATCCAGCTCTGGGGTCCTCAGTACAGGAAAGACATGGACCTGTTGGAGAGGGTCTAGAGGAGGCCACAAAGATGATCAGAGGGATGGAGCACCTCTTTTGCACAGTCAGGGTGAAAACATTGGGGTGTTCAGCCTGGAGAAAAGAAGGCTCAGATGAGATTTTCTAGTAGCCTTCTAGTACCTAATGGGGGCTTACAAGAAAGCTGGAGAGGAACTTTTCACAAAGGCATGTAGGGATAGGACTAGGGGTAATGGTTTCAAGCTCATAAAGGGTGTAGTCAGACTAAATATAAGGAAGAAATTTTGTATGATGAGGATGGTGACTCATGATCAGGTTGCCCAGAGAGGTGGTAGATGTCCCACCCCTGGAAACATTCCAGGTCACGTTGGACAGGGCTGTGAGCAATCTGCTCTAGTTGAAGATTTCTCTGGTTATTGCAGGGGGGCTGGACTAGACGATCTTTAAAGGTACCTTCCAACCCAAACTGTTCTATGATTATGAATTCTGAATATGTCTCATTTCACTACATCAAAATGCATTTTTAGAGGGTTGTTTTAAACCCTTTTCTGTTCTCCCTCTTCACTCAGCTGCTCTGTTACTGTGTCCTAAACTGACTCTCTCTACACTGTGCAGTGAATTATATAACCGTTCCTTTTCACCGAGGATACGCATAAGAAACCCTATTCTACTGAGTTTTAAAAACCTGCCAGGTTCTGGTATGCCTTTGCAACCACATCACCAGTGAAATTGTCAGAAGACAATGGCACGTGATGACCTGTATGAGCTGCATCTTTTACCATCTATTCTTCTATTAAAGTCTTTTTCTTTCCTGACGCTACTGGGGATACTGTTTCCACAGGTGGGAACTCATAAACTGGGTCTTGTTACTAGAGAATGTTATGCATTTTGCTCTGATTAAATATTTAGGCAGCGATGACCTGTCTCTTTAATGTAACTTCTCTGAGCTTTTGCTGAAAGAAGAATTGACCTGGACCACTTAATTCTATTGCTTTCTTTGTGCTGGCATGAGCTCGTGTGTTACACGTAGCACCTGTGCAGAGTAATCAATCTGAAAAATAAGTTGAGAATTTGTGATGTTTAATTGGCTTCAGCTCACCTCCCAGGCTTATGAATACTGGAGCTTACACAAAGACAGTGATGGGACCAAGTAGCTGCGCTTAAAGCAAAAGGCAGGTAACAGGATCTTGCTTCTGGAAATTGTGTCATTTTGTCAGGAAAAATACAGTGCTTGGTTGGGCAAAGAAAGGTGTTGGGAAGAAATACGTGAAAATGCCCACCGTACTGAATATCAGTGTTTCTTTATGTAAATAACAGTTTCAGGACAGACAGCATGCAAACCATGCTTGGATTTTGAGGGATATACAAGAACTGCAAATGTGAATAGAAAGACTTCATCTTGAGGGAGTGGGAGTTGCTTGTTGAGAATAAAATGGATATTGCAGAAGGACGGAAAACTTCACTGAAACTTTCAGCTTATTAAACTCTAAGACATTAGTTTCACTCTTCAAAACAATATGTATGTATCCAAGAAAATCCTTCCTTTGGGGTGTATGGGTATGATGCTGAAGTCAAAACAGACTGTGTCTGCAGGCAGACAGAGGTGAGAGATGATAGAGTTACCAAGTTGTGTTTTTCATTAAATGTGTGGTGCTTGAAGAGAAAGGGCATAGATCATTTTAATTTTATGGATCAGTAAGTATGTTTCCCTGTTGCACAACAATTGCCTCAAAACTGATCAGTCTTCCTGCACTGTAGGCTTTGTATTTGCCCTTGCCTAAAGCACCCCTCACTGCTGGCATTTACCATTCTGGAAAACGTCACTTTTCAAAATACATTGCCTAGTGCAAGTCACAGATGAATCAGAGCACACCTAATCCCTTACACAGCCATGGCACCTTCTTGTAAACATTTCTGAAATTAGGCCCATGAATGCAAACTGTGGCATTAAGAGGCAGACTTGCTTTCAAACTGATAAATGTATTAGTCCTTATTGTTGTCATGGAATCTGTGGCATATTCCTACAAGGAGGAATGTGCTTGTCACACCAAACAGTATATTCAAAGTTTTTCTTTACCCTTTCCCCATTCTGATTCTTAGTTTACAGCAATGTCTTGTCCAGGTGTGATGAAGGCTTCACGACATTCCTCTGACATGAAGATGATAGCATTAACTCTCACCTGTCTTTCAGAATGCTCTCTGCAGCTGTGGCTTCTCTTACCTGTTTTCACTGATCTGATCAGACTGCTATGGAGATCTTTTTTTATATTGCAATTCCAAATATTCCAGATAGTCCAAACTACAAATTGTACAGATCTGAAACATGAATTTATTCATTCTTAGTGTTCATCTATCCCATAGCAGTCACCACATGACTGAGGAGTTCTGGGAAGCAACTGGTCATTTTCAAATGGTGTACTTTCTGTTGAATAAGATGATTTTTACCATATACCTTTCACATTGTAAGTCAGATATGCCACTGCATTTGGTTTGATGAATAACTCCACAAGTCAAACTGAAGACACAAAATGAAGAGGGGCAATAGCTTGCATATTTTAGTCATAGGGAGTGGTAACTCTTTCAAGTAGTGCAAAGATAGTATTTTGTTTTAAAGTTGAATTGCTGTTGGCTACAAGTCATTACTGTTTGTGGTATGCCTTTGTATAGTTGCTATACTTTTAACTGTCCTCCCTCTGCTGAAAGTACCTGTCATTTCAGAAGCTAGGGTCCAAATGAGAGCACAGATGTGCAGCAGGTCAAAATGTATCTGCTCTGCTCTTAAGGAAGACATTTCTGGGGTGGGATGCTCTTTTTATATATATATATCTCACTCTCTTCTTATTTGATGTTCTTCCTGGACAAGATCATCATAATTTATTTCCCTAGTGGCTCCTGAAAATACAGATATTTATGTATCTATATATAGGTACATATACTGACTTGAACTTCCCCTCTACTCATGTGCTGGAGTGTGGTTGTCACCCTTTTAGGTGAAGATGATGGACCAGTGAACATGTTTTTTGCTTGTTATTTATCTGAACTTTGCAAACCAATGCTAGGTTGCTTAACACTCTATTATTCCCCAGCTTCTGGATGCTGCCACACATCCTTTTCTACCTCTCTGAATCATTATCTGCAGCAGCTTGTCATGAATGAGGCTTCATGGGATGCATTACAATCCCTTTTCCCTATTGGAATTTCTCCTGGGCATGATGGAGATAAATTGATAAAGTTGTTTTGGAAAAGCTTGCAACTACAGTGTTGATACTGTTATTGTCTGAATAAATAGGATACTTGAGCTGCCTGCTAATAATCTGGCAGCTGCATGTTAATAACCTTTCATAAAATTTAAACATCCAAGAAACTGTGCTCTGGTAGCAGTTGAATCTGCATTAGATGGGGAGTTTTTAAAATGATGCTGATCAATTGTTCATGAACAGAAATGAACATAATATTCTGTTAGGAATTACCTGTATTAGACATTAGAGTGAGACATTTATGTACATGAGGAACTGGGGAACATTTCAGAAGAGGAGGCAAAGGAAGGAAGGGTTGAAACCTTGGTTAGAAAAGAGCTGGGCTACTGGCCCTGAAAACCTAAGAAAGTACTAAAAACTGGGAGGAAGTTGACAGTTGTAGAGGAGCACAAATGTCAGATGGCTGTGATCCCCCAAACCAGCAGTGGCTAATGCTCAGTGTGTGTCTGAAAAGGCACAACTGCAGTAAGCAAGGAAAGCAAATCAGACTCCTTCCTATGTTAGTTGACAGCGTGGATGATACAGTTGGCACAGATCAAGAGCAAAACTTGCTGGTGCTAGAAGCCTAGAAAATGAGATGGGAGAACCATGATGCTTGGTTTTATATGATGAGCCTGACAGAGAGGCAGCTCAGAGACCTTGCAGAAGGAGGGTAATTGCTGGGTGTGATGTTCTCAGGCTAACTTTATACAAATTGATAGATTTGCATGTGGAGGGCTTGGATTGTTTTGGAGTCTAAAATGAAGTGTAACAGAATGAAATCATTGTTGAAAAAGAGAAAATGGCTGAAATCCCTGTGTTTGGAAGTATCACACTGTAACATAAAAATGTGATGTCAGGACTGTATAATTACCCCCACCCTCAACTAGAATATAGGCAGATGATAGAGTTCAGAGAACCTGCAAATCCAGGACAGGTAATAATACTTGGATGTTTCAGCTGTCAACAGAATTAATGCCTCATCATCGATGACAGGACATAAACCAGTTTTTTGTTTTGTTTGGTGGTTTTTGGGGTTTTTTTTGGGTTTTTTAGTTGTTTTTTGGTTTGGGTTGGGTTTCTTTTTCAGTCAGCAAATAACTGCTTTCCAGAACAACTCATCTTCAGTCCCAGAAAAGATCTGTTCTGGCTTTGGTCCTGAACAGGGCACAGGACCAGCTCAAGAAGTATGTGGGAGAGCTGCTCTGTAATAGCAATTACAATGTGATTAGGTTTAACACTGCAGCAGGAGAGACTAAACAAAACAAATCAGGACACAACTGTTCAATTTCAAGAAAGGGAACTGCATACTAACAAAGTCAAAAGGAAGAGAAAGTATTAATGGAGGAGCAGGCCAAAAAGCAAGAAGCCTAGGGGTAGCCTAGAGACTATTAGAATTCAAGACAAACCCTATGATAAAAACAGAAAAGAAAACAGAGTGATCCAGTAAAAACCCCACATGTCTCAGTAGAAAATTAAGGTGATTATCATGTAGAAAGGACTGGGATTTATAACGGAAAGTTTGTCCTCGAGAAAGGAACAGAAAAGTCTGTAACTCATGGCAGGTCAAATGTAACCAGGAAATTAAAAAGGCTGAGAGAGAATTTCAGGAGCCCCTTGAATGGGATAAAAAATGAATAAATAAAAAAATCTTAGTTAAAGTTATTTCAGCATAAGCAGGAAGATAGGAAGATTCATATGTCCTGTCCATTAAAATGTCCTGTAGAAAGGATGCTGCGAATGATGGACTATGAATCTGACTTCCAACCTTCCAAAGATGGTAAACTTGATAATAAAGATTAAGATTACTGAGCATATAGATAAACTCTTGGGGAAAAAAAGATCCCATCAAAACTGGATAAAAATGAGAAATAAGAGAAATTTGAGTTTCCCTGCCATCCTTTCAGTTATGTGAATTGGCTCAAGGTACCTGTGGTTACTATACCAGGTACTTATTTGTACCTGCTATGCAGCCTCACCTGTGATAATTTTTGTCTGGCTTGTTTTCATTAGGCTAAAGCAAGACACAAATCTGTATTTTCAGGAGTCACTAAGGAAATAAATTATGATGTTTGTCCAGGAAGAAGATCAAATAAGAAGAGAGCGAAGAGCAGTGTGTCTGTAATGACGGAAAGTGTGCATGTTGGTGGTGAGGAAAGACAGGGTGGTGCATAGACCAGACGGTAAGAGAATACTGGGTAATGTGTCCCATATATAGGAGGCAGCAAAGCTGCTGGAAGGATGGATGGAGACAGAATCATGTTTGTATGTCTGTGGCATATGCAGAAGCAAGGAGTGTGTGTATTATATGAAGGAAAACAATTCCTTAGATGGGTGTTTTCTTGTGTGGGGCCATCATGGCTGTCATTCCTCCCCACACCTGGCCACCTAGCTATTGTGTGCAGACCCCATGCCTGCTTCTTTAAGGACCCTGTATTCTTGAATCTTGGGTTTGCCTGCTTTGGACTTACAAAAAACCTTTGAAAACACTGAACAGCTCCTTAAGAAAGAATATTTATACATTTCTAATTCCAGAGGCTGCTGTGGTAACTAAATACATGATGAAGTCATAAGGCCTAAAGAGAGCTCAGGGTCTTAGTGTAGTCAATAAATTTAAAGGAATCATATTTGTAAAGTGTTTGGAAAAATAATCCAAATACCACACTGCAGTTATTATGGAATCATCAAAACTAGCATCTCTGGCATTCTAAAATATGCTTTCCAAATAGCACATTTATTACCCAGAGGAGGGTTAAACAGCAAATTCATTTGTGACTAATACCACAGACCCATCAAGGAAGCATATATGTTTTTCAATTATCTGAATTATCATTCCTCTCTAAGCAGATCTATTGATCATTAATGATCTAGAAACCCTTAGGGCATGGCAGGCAAGTGAGAAAAATCCAATAAACTCTCCACCACTGCAGAATACCCAGAAGCGAAAATGCTACTATTGTGTCCTTATAACATGGCTGTGAAACACTGTATGAATTAGTAAACAGTTTCTTCTGGAGGCCACAGGCTGACCTCCAGTTCTCTTGGCATATACAGAGATCTACTGAGTAAAGCTTTTCATTTGAACAGTATCTATTTTCAAACAACTTATTATAAATTAAAATCGTATTTATGAAGATAACGGAGTGTGTAACATACAAACTCCTGCTGAACACAGCTTTTTCTTTTTTAGTTTAAAGCAAACTGAAGCATTTTTAGCCAATTGGTATATTCACTTACATGAAATTAAAGACATTGCCAATAAAGACATGGCTGAACCTCACCTTTCATGCCTTACTGAGTTAAAAATTCTGGTGTGTGCCCCTTACTGTGTGACAGTGAATGAGATGAGAAAACCCTAATTTGATTCTTCCATCAGAAGTCACTAAATATCATCATTTTCTACTGGCTTTCAGACATTTAAGCATGTTTATCTCTTTATTAAGAAGCAAGAAGCCCCTGTTTTAAGGAACTACACACTACCCCTTAGATTTACCAGTAAAAATATCTGGTATTATACCACAGGCTGTAATATCAAGAGGGATTGCTGGTCAAGGGTATCTGGGGCTAATCGCTCAAGGCCTGACTGAGAAAAAGTATTTTTACCTGTTGTCCAGTGTCTATCCAGTAATTCCCCTTCCCTTAACTATGTTATCTCAGAGGCATTACCTGCTACCACTGTCACTGATGGTCTCGAGCTTGTCCAGCTGTGGGCCCAGCTTGGAGCTGGCTGCCATTGGCTCTATCAGACATAAAGGGAAGCTTCTAGCAGCTTTTCACAGAAGCCATCTCTGTAGCCCTCCTCTCTTCCCCCTGTCAACCTTGTCACATAAACCCAATACATGTGGCCATAGGGTTTAAGGGATAAAACTTTCTGTAGATTTCATCCTCCTTATAAAACCAGGCTTGAGGCCAAAAGCCCGTCAGCCCTCTCCTATCAGTGCAGCACAGAAGACATTCCTCAACCACAACTGGCACTGAAGCAGGACAGCATGTCAGCTCTGATTAGCTTACTAGTGTCATGGTTTAACCCCAGACAACCACTCATTCACTCCCCCAACAGAATGAGGGAGGGAATCAGAAAAGTAAAAAGACATTTTAATAGGTAAAGCAAAAGCTGTGTACACACAAGCAAAGCAAAACCAGGAAACCACTCACCACTTCCTACCGTCAGGCAGGTGTTCAGCTATCTCCAGGACAGCAGGGCTCCATTACACATAATGGTTACTCGGGGAGACAAATGCCATCATTCCCAGCACAACCCCCCCACACCCCCCATCTGTTTCTTCCTCAGCTTTGTATGCTGAGCATGATGGCATATGGTGTGAAGTATCCCTTAGGTCAGCTGGGGTCAGCTGCCCTGGCTGTGTCCCCTCCCTGTCCTTGTGTACTGTCAGCCTGCTTGCTGGTGGGGTCGTCTGAGGAGCAGAAAAGGCCTTGGCTCTCTGCAAGCCCTGCTCAGCAGTAAGGAAAACATGTCTGTGTTGTCAGCGCTGTTTCCAGCACAAATCCAAAACAGAGCCCCATACCAGCTACTAAGTTTACCACAGCCAAACGAGTAGTCAAGTGTTTTATAGTATGGCTGCTCTAACCTGCCCTTTGTACGTGTTAGTTTATCCTCTGATGTGCACTGCATGACCTGTGTTTGCTATGGAGCTCCTGGAACAGTTGAATTAACTCTGCATTATGCTGCATTGCATAGTACAGACATGCCCTCTTTCTGCAATGAAATCATTTGTATGTAAGAGGACAGGGAGGAAGATTCATACTGAAGTCCAATTTTCTTCCTTTAAAGCAGTAATGGAGTAGTTTGTGCTGAGTAAAGTACTGGCTTTTGACAGTGAACAAATAAAAACAAAAGCAAATAGTGGATAGCAGTTCAATAAGAGAGCAATCAATCTGTCCTAACTCTAAATAAGGCATGGGTCATGTAGAAGAAATAGTAGATGTGCATGTAGTAAAGACATGTATCATAATGAATATGCACAGCCTTAATCCTGATATTTCCTAATTCATTAACTCTTGGCTATACTTTTTTGTGTAGATTGTAAGAATAATTATAAGAATTATAATAAGAATTATAATTCTTACACAATTATAAGAATAATAGATTATTCTTATGAGTAATATATAAGGCATATTTAAGAAATCTTAGTTTAATTATGCTGTAATCTTTGTAATAGTTTACTTTTTTTCATTTTTGAATGGTGAGCTGCATGATATTTCTGGTACTCAGGTACATATGTGTGTTTAGAATATAAAGAACAGTGAATGAAATAAAGCTTTCAATGTACTTTCTGTAGGCAGCCACATTTGTCTTGGGTTACTTATTATTTTGTCTAACATATATAGACAGTGCTTCACAGGTTGATATGCCCCAAATAAACTTGCTAGATACCTTTTAGATAACAGACTAAAAAGAAAAGCTAATGCTGTGGATACAAATCAAGCATGCTTTATGAGCTAACCTCCTAATAAATATAGTGTAGAATAAAGCAATTTAAAAATCTGCTAGGAATGAAACAAAAGAAACGGAAAAAAGGAAGAGGTGATTTAGAGTAGTTTTAGATTAGATATTGGGGGGTGGGAAAATGTACAAGGGGGAATGGCTTTAAGCTGAAAGAAGATAGATTTAGATTAGATATCAGGAAAAAAATCTTCATTATGAGACAGGGTGCCCAAAGAAGCTGTGGCTGCCCCATCCCTGGCAGTGTTCAAGGCCAGGCTGGATGGGGCTTGGAGCAACCTGGTCTAGTTGGAAGGTGTCCCTGCCCTTGTCAGGGGGTTGGAACTGGATGAGCTTTAAGGTCCCTTCCAACCCAGACCATTCTGTGATTCTATGCTACAGGACAAGAAGCAAGAAATAAGGCTTGATACCAAGGTGAATATGACAGAGTTCTTGACTGGAGAGAGAAGATGGGTTCTGCACAGTAATGGGAACCTGGAAGGAGTGAAAAATCATGAGAGAGCAAAGTATAAAGTGGAGGGAAGAAGATCCTGATCCAACAGCATCAGGAAACAACACAAGAACTCAGTCTCACTGCTTACTTGCAGTAGCTGTTAAATAACTTTGATGTATCTTTTGATAACTGTGACACAGTAAGTGATATGACATCTTACTCATTTTACAGGCTCCAGATAAGCCAGGTCAGTGATTCACCCTGGTTATAAGAACTTCTTTGCACACTTCCAAGAACCAGTTTGTGATAGGACCAAAAATGTTCCCTTCAAAGGCTCAGTATTGCCATCTTCAGCTAGCCAAGTTGATGGGTAATTGTGCTAATTACTTGGCATGTGACATGGGTCCAGTGGCCTTTTGGTTATTTTGGTTAATAATAATAATGATGATGGTAATAATAAATTCCTATTGGTTACTAATTATTGGACTAATTAATTAATCTCTATCCTCTGTTGTATTTTAATAAAAGTGTGTGATATCTACAGATTTCTGCTTCCTGAAAAAAACAAACATTTTCTCTCTTCATTGTTTCCTGATAAATTAATAAAGATTATTTTGCTACCTCTTTGATGATGTTGGAATCAGATTCTGTGTGTGGATTTTACTCGGACCACTATAGTTCAGGTCAGATCATTCTGTTTCGTCTGATTCTGAGGTAATTCAGAAGTTTTCCCTTTTATTCCTCTGGTAAATTGTTATTGTCTTAGGCCATCATCTTTTCTCTGCTTAAATGCAAGCATTAGGATAGACATTCTGCATCTGAAGAAATCTATACCTTTCTGCAAGTATGGCTCACTATAGCATTACAATTCTGTATTTAAAAGATTAAGGTAAATCACACACTGGGCATTATAACTAAGCTTTGGGATTTAAGGATGTAAGGTGAGGTTGGCACCTCCTTAAGAGGACTTTTGAGGCTAAAGGGAGTTTGCTACTAAAGATCTTCAAGGAGTTTTCTTGGGCACAAACATGTCATGCTTTCATTAACGACCTTTGTGCAATAATGAAGAGTTTGCTAATGAAACCTGCTGTTGGCATGCAGCTGGGAAACATCGGTACTGTGCAAGGGAATTACGCTATGATAAAGAGGAACTGAATAACCTTGAAGACAGGCAAGAGATAAATTCAGTAGCTGAGAGAACAGGTTCATGCACTTAAAGCTGGTTCATAAGAGCTTTCCCCTGTGAGACAGTGGCTGCCAACCAAAGTTAAGATCAGAATCCACTAAGTTTCAGTGACTGTTTATGTGAAAAACTGTTCATAACTTAAACATTATGGCACCCTTACCAAATCGAAGCTAATGAAAGTTTTACAAGATACATTTTCCTGTCTTACCTATTTACACAGCCTTCCTGGAGACAAAGGGAAGGTGGCAACACCCAGCAGACACTGAATAGCACTGAAAACCTTGTTTCACCTGCTTAGCACAACAGCACAAGAAGAACAGAGGCTTAAATTTGGAGACAGGATCAGATGAGTATATTAGCAAATTGGACAAAGAATATTCTGTTGCAAGTTTTTTGTATTCTCCAGTTCGAATACTTCCGCTATTTGTAAAACAACCACAACACTTACTATTAATTGCAACTGCAGTTGGTCTTACAAAGAAATCAGCCAGCTATCAAGCTGTAGGATCATTACCAAGCTGTGGGATCTTTTTCACTTTCTGGGCCAAAGACTTACCAAAGGTTTTGTTGGTTAGTTTGACAGGTAACTGCCTTTTCCAGTGTTAAACACTGGCAAATCTATTCCTCAGCAGACAGGTTTCTTGAAGAAGGACTTGAGTGTTTAAGACTGCTAGTTTTTTTCCCAGCTGTATTAGGTCTGCTAATGAAAGATGTCATTTGCCTTGACAAATGTTGCTTCCTATTTTGTAGGCACATAGAAGTGCAGTTTCACAACTGGCTTCTGTACTGCTGCTGAAAGCTGGGGCCTAGTTCCCACTGACTTCCCATATGCTACTTCTGTAACTTATATTGCATTATGGTGAAACTTCACCCAAAAGAGGAAAATAAAAATGTTACTGCCAGGTCAATTGACAAACGTTGGTATTAGAAACAGAAAAGGGATGGAAATGTCTAGCAGGCAGAGTGGTACTGCCCCTTGGGCCAGCACTGGCCTTGTGAGCGTGATGAAACTGTGCCTTAAGGATCCTTGGTCATCATTAATGTGCTGCCAGCACAAAGCACAGTGCTGCTTATGCTCCCCTTCAACTCAGACCAACCTTTGCACACCAATTTTAATTTAGAAGGACTGATGAAAATACATTTGAGATGTCCATTTTAACATCAAAAGTGGTAACTCATAATCTCAGCTGACAAGAAGTATTGTATTGCTCCACAAGGATGGGACCCTGGGAACAAAATGCTGCTCAAAAGCTAGTTACTTTTCTTTCTTAAATATCTTCTGGCAGTGATCCTGCAGTGGCATCTCCCTCATTAGTTTTTACAACTGAAGGGCTTCCTCCCCTCCTCATGAGATCTTTTGTGCTGTACAATAGGTCTCAGGTTTACTGTTGTTTCAAGTTCCCTTGTGGATTTTTTTCTTTTCAAAGAGTCTCAAAGTAATCCTTCCTTACTGATCTTTCACAATCACTAAAACATTGGGAGAGCATACAGTAACAGAAAACAATAAAGTTCAGGCAATTCCCAGCTGAGGGTGATATAGCACTATATGTCCATCACATGCATTCAGGCATTAGAGAGAAAATTATGCAGCTCGTCTACATCGTGGTATTGTGCCTGTGTGTTGAAAGGACATACAACGCTTCCCATCATTAAATGACAATTTTGTGTTCAGGGTGCTCAAATGTCCCTTATTTTTTTGTAAAACAAACGTTCATTAGCATGTTTGTTTAAACAGTAGTACAGAGTGTGCTGTCCCCACTGCACAACAGTGGCTGCAGTGGTTTGCAGCTGCCATGATCATCTATCAGGATAGGCACCCAGACATCATCAGCACAATGTGTCTGCTTTATTTTGCAGTGATAAAAATACAGTTTTTAAGGGGTCAGATTACTGACTAGTGAAAAGTGGAAAGAGGTTCATATAAGCAGCGGTAGCAGATGCAAGCCAGTGCCTCTGCTTTAATTCTTTGCTTTCTGCAGCATTTTGTTTCTGCTTGCAGGACATTTTTATTCAAGGGTAGTAAAATTTGGGAAATCAGTGTTTGTAATGGAAACTGTGACCTGACTTTAATATTGGTCTTGCTGTCTGCTGAAAAAGCTGCACCTGAAGAAATACTATGACTAAACCTGTCTGTACAGTGAAACACACACAAAAGAAAGCACATGTACAAATAACTGCTTATAGAGTTCAGTATGGAACCAGAACAGCAAGAAATTTGAGGAGGAAAGCCCTAAATCTCTCCTGTGCCAGGAGAAAAACAACTTTATTTTTGCTTTGCATTCATCTGCATTTAAATTAGATTGCACGCTCGGTGTTTGCTTAGGGATATCCACCAGAACGCACTCACCTGTGTGCACGGGATAGTGTTCAGGTCCACACTGCCCTCTGCTGCCAGGGCTTTCCAGGCTGTGCTGGTACCGGGCACAAGGCAATGCCTGAGGAAGAGCTCTGCTGCTTTTGCTCCTGAAGGAAGTGTGGCCATGAAAAAGATGGAACATTGGACGTATTGCTGCTTTGTCTGGAGTTCCAGGAGGATGGTTTTGGCCAGAAAGATGGAGTCACATGTGATGTCTGAGGAAGGAAAGCAGCTGTGCTACCTGGAGGAGCAGTCAATGGTAGGTGATGAGACTAAATTACTGAGGGGAGGGGAGGGCAGTAATAAGACCCACACGTTTTAATCCCTAAAGTAAAACCGGACTGTTTTGCTTTTAAACTTCGATACTGTTTTTAAGGCTAGGACCCCTCTGTGTGTACAGGGTGAAAGGCGGTGGGGTGAGCCGGCAGGGAAGTAGTGCGTTTGTGTGAGACAGCAGAGCAGACGGCGCGGAAGCATGCCGCTACCCTCGCTGTTGCAGCCGCCTCAGAGCCTGTCCGCCTAGCCTGCTCTGAGACAGGCCCAGCAGTCTCCGGTGTGTTCCCGGCGCCGCGGCCTCCGCACGCCCGTAGCTCCGTGTAGCTCGCAATGGCCCCATAGGCTGGCGCCCGTAAATCCGCCCGGGGCCCGCAAGATGGCGCCGGCGGGCTCGCGCCGCCTGAGGCAGCCACCGCCTCCTGGAGCCGCCGTGTCGGCGGTAGCGGTAACGGTAACGGTAACGGCAGCGGCCGCGGTAGGTCGGTGCCAACCTCGGAGGAAAGACCAGCGCTGCCTTCTGAGCTTCGGAAGTCTACAAGCGGTCAACATGGTACTTTTGCGACGTGTACGAGCACAACCCACGTTAAACTCAGTGCTGCATATGGCTTCTGGTCCCAGATTCTGGGTTCAGCATCCATTTTCAGTGCTCTTTTGCCTTAAAGCTGTGAACAAGTGTCTCTTGAGGGGATTGACATAAAATTTCGAAGAGTTCACTTGATCATAGCTTTAAAGCAAAGCTTGTTTGTCCTTACATAAAGATGTAATATCTACATACAGATGGTGGCATCTGGAGTGTCTTGGATTTGTCTGATGGGTAGCACACGAGGAAAAGTGCTTCCTGTGGGAGAGAGGAACTTCTTTACTTTTAAGTCTTTAACAGACTGAAGAGAGGAGAAAGCTAGGTATGGCAGGTTAGGTTCTTCCCATTGCTACCCAAAAACGTTCATTCCTCATAAGAAAGATGAAACTCTTGGTGGGCAAGCGGGAATCTTGTGGGGAATGAGCTGAGTTCAGTCTCTAGCAAGGACACTGAAACAGGATTGCCATCAGTAGTAGTTCTGTCAATGTTCTTATCCTCTTTGTTAATGTGAATGTGGCTTAGAAGGCCAATTAATATTATGCCTTAGTCTTTATGAGAGATCTTGTTCCCAAAGTTTGGGACCCACAGCGGGCTGACAATGAGGTCATGAAATTGCTCCATCTGAAGTAAAACTTTCTGAAGAGCTGGATGGCAAACCTGGGGAGAAGGACATGAGGAGTTCTTTCAGGTGTGGCAGGAGAAACTAGCCTGAGGTGAGAATAACTTTGAAAAAAGCAACCTTCAGATATGACTGCTTGAGGAACCTCTAAACCAGCCTGCACATGTGAGGAACATGCCTCCAGAATGCAGTTAGCTACCAGTGTCCAGTTGATTTTAGAAAGGAATCTGAGTTGCTTGTCTGAACCAAGCTTTCTGTCTTCCCCAGAGAATCTATTCCAACTCTAAAACCTTATTTTAAGAATTAACATTTCAAAACAAGCTGTTGGAATTTCAGTGATGCTGCAATTGGCCATCTGCTATTTTTTCTAATTCTAGCTTATGTTCAAATAAATCTGTCTCATTTGCACAAAAGTATGTTCTAGGACTTGCGTGCTCTGTTGCTGCATGACCCTCTTGGTTTTTTTTATACATGGGTTGTGTGTCTCAGAACTTAAAAGGTTTCTGAGGTAAGAATGAGGTAATTCTGAGGTAGGAATGGTTTATTCTTACCATTCCCTTTTTCCCAATTTAAGAAATGGTTCTACATAGCACATGTGTTATTATTCTGAACAGGAAGTGAGAAGAGGATGAGTCGTCATAATCTCTGCATACTGATTCTGTGTAGCTTTCGGTGATTTGACTTCCAGAAAGAGTACACTGCTATCATAAATGCTTATACTGCTCTAAATAAAAGGATATGCTCAGGGGTTTCTTTATCTCTCTTTTTTAGATGTTGTTGCTGTTATAAAAGCATGAATTGAATAATTGATGGGCAGATTTCCAAAAAGTATGAATGTTTAGCAAGGTTAACATTCCAGAGGAATAACAATATGGAGCACATCCTGATTCTGGTTAATCTAGCTGTTGTTAAGGGGTGCATCTTCTACATACCAGGTTACTGCAGTAATTTCCTGTGTTTTTGGGAGATTTGCACATGCCATCCTTTTAAACTGGTTTTCCTGTTACTATATCCGTATAGAAATGGGCTTGTGTTGTAACAGTTGCACTGAAGTTTCACACAAAGAATAAGGATGGGCCCAACAAGGTGCTTGGTGGCAGCCAGCATGGCTTCACTAGGGGGAAATCCTGTCTGACCAATTT